>JANHFP010002731.1:110289-120408 GCA_032468135.1 Calamaria suluensis | reverse complement strand
AATAAATAAATAAATAAATAAATAAATAAATAAATAAATAAATAAATAAATAAATAAATAAATAAATAAATATGGCAGTTAGGGAAGAAAAAGTAGACAAACTCATGAAATTCATGTTTGGGGGAGGATTTTATTGACTCATTTTCTTTTTCACCATTAAATGTAACATGTAAATATTCTCACAATTTGTCTAAAAGATGTCACCAATGCCATAATGGTTTTGTTCTTTTCCCAATTACTAAGCCAGAACTCCAAAAGTTGTATATAATAACACAGTACAAATATTTATTTTTTATTTATTTCCCAGCCTTTATTATTTTTACAAGTAACTCAGGTCATTAAATATATCAAACACACCTTCTTCCTCCTAGATTTCCCACAACTCTGTGAGATAGGTTTCAGAGAGAGAGAATGAGAGAGAAAGAGAGAGAGAGAGAGACAGAGACAGAGACAGAGACAGACAGACAGACAGACAGACAGACAGACAGACAGACAGAGACAGAGACCTAAAGTCTCCCAGCCAACTTTCATGGCTAAGAAAGGACCTGTTCTCAGAGCACCTGAATTTCACCACTACATTAGATGTTAATATTAATAGGGTGTCCTTCATATTTGGTCTCTAAAAAGTATTGTTCTATTCTTAAAGGGCAAAGAATCAGAATTTAAGTAACTGAACAAAATAGTGCCTTTAACTTCATAGTTAACCTATTGAGTTCATAATTTTTGAGGCCTTCTAAGTTACACCTAGAGGAACACCAAACTTGTATTAAATAGAAATTGAATATAATTGTATACATAATTGACCATTGCTATTCCCCTTCAGGATTCTAACTTTTCGATGTTGGATAACCATTTGTCTGAAGTCATGTAGGGTTTCCTTCCTGCAGGAGGTTGGACTAGAAGATCTTTAAGGTCCCTTCCAACTCTGTTATTCCATTCTGGTCATTATTTTCTCTAATAGCAAATATGATTGATTGATGAGCAGTAAAAAATAAAGTTGAAACAAAAGCACTAGTAATGAGGTATCACCATTCTTGGGTATTTAAATACTTATATGAGAAGATAATAAGAAAACTGTAGCATGCACCTTGAAAATCAATACCCAAAATCACAAGCCACCTTTGGCTGGTTATGTTGCTATCTGGATAGATGGCAAAAATATGAATTATATTTGACTATGTCCTTTTAAAAGTTTTCTGGGGAAAAAAAGGATTTTCATACCTGAAAAGAGGAGAGTGCTTTTTTCCCTACTATAAGATGTGCTTCTCTCCCCAAAAAAGAGGATGGAAATGTCTGTGTATCTTATAGAGTGAATATTACAGCAGGGGGAGGAGGATTGGTTCCCAGCTGCCGAAGAACACTGAAGCCTTCACTGCTAAGCAGCTAATTGGTGGTTGAATTGGCCTACCAGAATACTGCCAATCAGCTGTTCTAGCTGGTGGGAATCGCCGCCACAACACCTACTGCTGTCACTGATTGCCGCCAATTGCTGCCTCTGCTGCTATTCCCCACCAATCACCATGGAGGCAAAGATCACCGGTGAATGGCAGCAGCAATAAGTGGCAATGATCGGTGGCGGCAATAGGCACAGTGGCAGAAATTGGTGGTGGTGATAGGCGGTGACAGCAATCCCCACTGCCTACAACAGCTGATCTATGGTATTCCAGGGAGCCGATCCAACCGCCAATCACCTGCTTGGCAGCAAAGGCTCCAGTGTTCCCCGGTGGTGGGAGCAGCACAAGGATGCTAGCCAGATGAATACCAGATGGATGCTTGGAAGCAGAGACAGTTTTTTTTTCTTGTTTTCTTCCTAGAAAACTAATCTGCATCTTATAGTCCAGAACATCTTCTAGTGCAAAAAATACAGTAATCAGTAGAAAATAACAGCCACCAAAAAAACTCATCTGTGACATAATATTTTACATGGCTGTGATATGGTTGTTTCCATGGTTGTACAACATTGTAAGAGGGAGATTGTGAAGCAGCAAAGTCAAGGTGCAAGCTATTCATCTCAATTTATCTGACAAAATAAATGGAGGTCTTAAATTTGCAGTGAACCAAAGTAACTGGCATTTGTTTCTAAGAATAATGTTTGTATTAAGGCAATAATTTTACTTTGGATCAATTCCCAGTTCATGAAGTCATCAATAAAAGAGACGTATAATTGCTTTGTCTTGCTGAACCTTTTGTGACTATTTTCTCCCAAAATACGGTTGAAAAAACACTGCCTATTCATCAGTAAGTTACCATACTTAATAATAAATAATTATTAGTAAAGATACTAAAAAAAGCATAATTTGAAATTAGATGGAAATTGGGATTGTTTCTTCTATGAATTCAGTGCTATGGCACTTATTATAGAAAGCCTGCTGTGTGGTCAGTTAGGAGACAATAAGTTCTTTAGAATTAGAAGGCAATAGGGTGAAACTACAGTGAAATGCCAAAAAGGATATTATTGAATAAATATGAAGAACGTTAACAAAGATAAACCAGTTCACATCCTTCAGCATGCCAAAACCTCAAGAGTGGCAGCGGATGTGACTCCTGAAGAAAGTGAAACAACTCCTGGGTCCATGGATCCTGGGTCTATGTTGATGTTCAAACACTGAAAACTTTTGCTATATTTTAATACTTTTATTTAAGAGATGAGAACAATAAACAATAACACTTGGGATAGCTTGGCAAAATATCTTATCGAAAACCTGATCATAAATTTAGTGGTGGAACTTCCTAGGATAGTTTGTAAAAAAATAGAGCTGAGAATGACCTTTTGTTTTATAAAGTTTCTGAAAGCTTCATAGAAAAACAGTGCATAATAACGGTTGGCCACACAGCTATCCAGATGTTTAGGCTGGAAATGACATTTTATATCCACCTATCAAATTTTCCCCAAAGATAGGCAGATGTTGTTTGATAGCATGATAGGTATCATCGCAGGATGAAAGCTGATCCAAGTAAAGCTGCATTTTGCAATTGACTGGTGAAGATTTGGTCAATGCTGTTGGTGTTCAGGGGGTGCTCCAGAGGTTTTAGGAGAGCCTAGAATTGTTGTAACTGTCTTTACTTTATTTTGCCTGAGTTGTTTTTTTTCTTTTTGCAGGACTTTGTATTTTGTGATTTTTCTCTATTCTTTCTCTTCTTTGTCACTAGGCATGGCAACATCCATTATTGTTGTTGTTTTGTTGTTGTTGTTGTTGTTGCTATGTACATTGGTATTAGCTTTCATTTGCATCAGGTTCCTCACAATGACTTAGGACGAGCTACGGTGGTGCAGTGGTTAGAGTGTGGTTCTGCAGGCTACTTCTGCTGACTGCCGGCTGCCTGAAATTTGGCAGTTCAAATCTCACCGAGATCAAGGTTGACTTAGTTTTCCATCCTTCCAAGGTGGGTAAAATGAGGAGACAAATTGTTGGGGACAATATGCTGTCTGTGTAAATCGCTTAGAGAGGGCTATAAAGCACTGTAAAGAGGTATATAAGTCTAAGTGCTATTGCTATTTTCAAATGTATCAGAATTGTATATTGTGCATGTCAATCTAAGCCACGTAGCCTTTTGTAATTGATAAATGGAAATTTTGTTAATGCCCAGATTTTCTAAGAATCATTCAAGACTTTTTGATATGTCCAATAACCACTGGGACCACCACTGCCAGTTTATGCCATACTCTTTTCAGATCTTGATACTTTGGGGTTTTTTTCCAGTGCCTGTCTCCTATATTACTATTCCCTGATGTTGCCTCATTCATTATCTGCACTTTCTTTTTTTTCCAACTTCCGTTAAATCTTATATGTTATGAGCCAAGATTTTACCAGTTTGTATCTGAAAAATCCCACAATGTTGTACCTGGTCATTTCCAACTTTCAACTTTTTCAACTCTATGTTCTCCACAATTTTTTATTACTGGCACCAAATAATGTTTACAGATGTTTATGAATTAAAGATTTTTGTTACTGTGTTATATTGTTGTTTATAAAGTAATCAGTTTCTGCAATCTTCTTGTATGAACTAAATATATGACCCAGTGTTTCTCCTGCTTTGTTATATAATTTGCACTGTGAATCATTTGATGGATTTTCAGTTCTGGCCTTGATTGCATTAGT
Organism: Calamaria suluensis; assembly: GCA_032468135.1. Lineage (NCBI taxonomy): Eukaryota > Metazoa > Chordata > Lepidosauria > Squamata > Calamariidae > Calamaria > Calamaria suluensis. The sequence goes on along the minus strand of JANHFP010002731.1, from coordinate 116,308 downwards.
TCCAGTTCCATTACTTCCATTACTTCTTGAGAAGCCAAAATTAAGCATTCATTTGTTTTAATATTCTAGTTGCAAGCTATTGTCATTATTTTTAATCACTCTCCCTTCAACCTTTTCCAGAAATTGACCAGGTAATGCTTTTTTTCACCAGCATTCTGTTCCTGTTATTATTACATTATTATAATATTTTTATTAGGTTTGTCTTAATCCTTACCTTCTTCAATGCTGAGGTTTTTATATTCTTTCAATTACTTGCATCTGATCCTAATTTCTGCATCTTGGCCTCCCGTTTGATTTATTCACTTTGGTATTGAATATGATTATGCTTTTGATTTTCTCATTTTGATAACCAGTTCTTCTGTAACCATCAATGTACACAGCTGATTGGTCTGTTCAACAGATGTTAGTTTAATCCTTGCAAGCATCTTATTCGCATCCTTCCTTAGAGGTGCCAGATCTTTCTGGGCACTACTTTCAATGCTGGCAGGCTTTGTCTTTCTATTGATAATTCTGCATGTACTATTCTTTCTTTTTTTAATTCTCCTTGGCAGAGAATCATTTCATAACTAGTTCACTGCCGACCTATATTGGTTCTATTGTTATTAATTCTTCTAATTTACCTTTGTGTAGTTCATATCAATTATTTCCTTTAGATTTTCAATTTATATTATCTGAGTTTCTGATCCTATTCTACTGTTGTTTTGGGGACTTACATTTTCTCAATTTTTATGAATTTCTTCCAGTTCTGCTAATCATTGAATATTTTCTTTCTGACAATGGATCTCCTTTGATCTGCTAATCATTTTTAATGGAGTCTCAATACATTGGACATTGAGTAAGACCATGCTGTAGGTTTCAATTTGGAACTAGTAGGGCCCAGGTAGGCCATAGTGGTACGATTTTTAAACACAGTATACTTTTCTCTCGTCTATGGTTGTTGTTTTTGCAGTAATCCTATAGGGCTAGGCCCTTGTTGCAGAGCAATAGCTCCAGAGTTCCTTTGCCCACTTGTCAACAGATGCCCAGAAATAATGACCAATCCGGTAAAATATTTTTTTTCCTGTTTTCTTACCATATTAAATGGATTAAGGTAAAGGTGCCTCTCGCACATATGTGCTAGTCATTTCCAACTCTAGGGGCCGGTGCTCATCTCCGTTTCAAAGCTGAAGAGCCAGCTCTGTCCGAAGACGTCTCCATGGTCATATGGCTGGCATGACTAAATACCAAAGGCACATGGAGCGCTGTTACCTTCCCACCAAAGGTGGTCCAAATTTTTTCTACTTGCATTTTTTATGTGCTTTCAAAACTGCTAGGTTGGCAGAAGCTGGAACAAGTAACGGGAGCTCACCCCATTACACGGCACTAAGGATTCAAACCGCTGAACTGCCGACCTTCCGATCGACAAACTCAGCTGTCTTACCTGCTGAGCCACCATGTCCCAACCTTTAGCCTATGCTAAAAATATACTATTGCTAAAGACTGAAGATCCATGGCCAAAGGGTTTGGTGACATCTGTAATTGATAAAATATCAGTAAACATATTAACATTTTAACTAACCTTTTTGTCATAATGTGCCAAAATTTGGGACATGTGAGGGGGGGCTATGAGCATGGGTGCCCACACCCTTAATTCTATGTGCCCCACCCCTTGTACATGCATGAGGGGTGCTCCCCCCACCTTTGGCACATGATGGCCCTGTGCTCCCCCCGCCTTTGGCACACGATGGCACGGTGGGCCTGGTAGGCCCGTTTTTTGCCCTCCCCAGGCTTCAGAGGCTTTCTAGGAGCCTGGGGTGGGTGAAAACAGCCTTCCCCATCCCGACGGAGGACACTCCAGAGACTAGAAATGGCCTATTTGCTGATTTCTGGAGAGCCCAGATGACCCGAAAATCAGCTGGTGTGCTCACCAATATGGCTCCGTGTGTCATACTGTGTGCCATAGGTTCACCATCATGGACATAGAATATTGCTTATCATAGAGAAAATGTTAGAGGCTCAGGGTTAAAATGAGTGTCCTTGGGGCTCTCTGAGCTTGGTTGGTTTTGTGAGGACACTTCAGCACTGATTATATTACCTAGTTTGGGAATGAAACGTCTGCAGGAAAATACCCAACTTAAGAGAGCACCAAGAAATCCCTCAGAGAAAACTTTGCATGGTTGCAGTCTTAGGCAGCATCAATGGCCAATGTCACTAGCTGAGGTATAGTCCCTCTTTCATACATTCGTGTAAATTCATTCTAATATCTCTATGAGGATTATCAATGAATATATGGAATTCTCCCCTCACCAAAAATGTTCACCAAAGATTCCCAGTTTTTATCAGAGGGGACTACTGAGCAATGATTCAAAGGATTTCTCAGAATCAGTTGGAACTGTATTGTTTAATGGGTTATTAATGAATTGATAGCATGGGATGCATCATAGGCTTGCTGCTGATTTGCAACATCTGTCATTATGGGACATAGTGAATAATGAATAGTCATTACCTTTTGTAGTACAGTACATTGATCTCCTCAGAATCAAAGAATGTGAAAGATTGATGGCAAATATTTTCTCTCAGGTTCATAACAAAAATAGATGGTTTGTTTGTATTGTATCATATTCAGTGAAATATACATTATGGATGCTTTATACGTTAGACTTAAGACTAATATGCCTTATGGACATTTCACTAATGATATGAAATGATGATAGAAATATTCATGTGGTTAAATAATTCATTTTTCTTTCTCCCATAATTGCTTTGCTCTATGTGTATATGTAAATTTATTATACCTCTCCATATGCATGTACACACATAAATACCATATATATATATATATATATATTTGAAAAGTTCTTTGGAATTCATGCAGCTAGTTCCGTCTCAAGGGACCCAAAGACTGGGACTTTGTGTGTGTGTGACATTATGGCACAAGTACAAAAGTGTTAGAGCTCACACGATGATGCTATTTTTAAACGTTTGACTTTATTGCAGAATTCTGCCTGAAAATGTCGTTGACTCGTTTTAATTTATAATGCTGTTTGAACATTTTTAGCGGTCATTCTAAAGGTTAACATTGCCACCATTTGTTTAGGTGCATGAGTTAAAAAAAAATTACAATAGAGCTTTTTGTATCTTTTTGTATCTTTTTTTAGATTTTTTTTCATGTTTTTATTTAAGTTATTTTTTTAAAGTGGGAATTATTATTTTGGCCATTTTCAAGGCTGTTTCCCTGCTTCATGAAATCGTTATAGTCTAAAGCAATAATTAATTTATTGCTTTAGACTAGGGGTGTCAAACTCATATGATACGTATGATCTGGCACGTGGCTCTCCCCAGCTCCATTTCCACTGGCAGAGGAGGCAGTGGCAGCAGAAAATGAATCTCGGGGGCCAGTTTTCACTGACAGAGCGCTCAGCCTACCATAGGCACCCCAACAGGAGTGACATTGAGCTGGCCACACCCACCCTGGCCACACCCACCCCAGCCCCCTGCGGTCAAACACAATGCTGATGTGGCCCTCAATGAAATCAAGTTTGACACCTCTGATTTAGACTATAATAATCAATTAAGGCTTGGCTGTGAATTTGAAGAAATGATAAGATTTTATACATTTTTCATTGATCAACATTTTTATTTTATTTTTAGGGAGAAAAGGGAAATGTTTTCTTTGCTTTCTTACTGCCATCATTTATTGGTGCAAGCATTTGAAAAATTCTCTTCTCACTTCTCTTCAATGTCACAGAATATTCAGGAATCATTCAAGGTTATTAATATTTCCTAGATGGAATTGATTTAATCTGCAGTTTTGGCTCTGGTTCAGTTTAGGAAACAAGACAATTCTGTCTGCATTTCTTGAATGTTGACATACCCAAACATATACATTGATAACAATACTGATCAGCTTTCTTTTTTTATCCTAATTTGATTAATGTTCTTAAAAGTACAAGAGGAACCTTAAAAGAAATCCCGTGAGAAGAATGCAAACAAACCTGTACATTAAAAAAAATCTTTAAAAAGCCAATTTACAAGTGAATATTATTGTAAAGAGAAAAGGAAGGAAATAGGCAAGAAATCCTACTTTATTATGAAATAAAATTGTTTTTTAACAGGAAATTAATTCTTGACCACAAAAAGCATATTCCTGGTCTTCATTCAAAAGTGGTGGCAAGACAGATTTTATTAACTCAATTTTTAGAATATGGTATTCAAGTATCCTTCCAAAAATACAATCATTTTTTAAAAAATATTTCCTGGTTCCATCATCCAGAGCTTTTAATAAATATATACATTCTAAATTTTAGGAATATAATTTAATATTATTTTTTATCAAATTCAGTAATTTTGAAAAACCAGCAATACTAATTGTTCTAATAATAATTATCAATCTTATTTTCCTTTCATATTTTTGAGGGGGGAAAAATCCCACAATTTTAAAATAGGGTCATTTTATATACCTCTTGAAGATCAATATTGAATTTTAATTTCTTTACCAAGAGTTCCCAAATATATCTAATTGCCTTAGGCACCGTAAATACTAAATAATTACTATTATATTCACAATGAAATGCTTGTTAGGACGTTATGGGTGCTAAATAATAATTTTCCGATTGAGCTGTAAAGTATATAACAATATAATTTTCATTTCAGTAAATTTTAGGAGAACAAAAACTCACACCAGAATAATCTGGAATCCAAAAAATTAAAGCTTCAATTTTCACATATAGCTGTAGCTTCAAAATGGAGATCCTTCTATTTGAATGTTTATTTGTCAATTTCCTTAAAACATCTGCATAGATGGGAAAATGTATTCCTTTCAATACATATAACCCTCTTAAAGCCTTATCTACTTTATTTATTTATTCATTCAGTCATTTATTTATTCACTACAATTATTGCTTTCTGCCAGCTAATATGGATTTTTAGCCACCTCTCAGTTTGTCCATTTTTCTGCTCATCTACATTCTGTACATCTATACAACTTGAAAGATATCTAAAAATACTTCTGAGGTTTTCAATACTGTTTTTCTGTAGGAAAAACAAAACTCAGTTTTCACATATTTGCAAAAGTATTTTACCAATTAGCAAAATATTGGATTTCTTCCAATGTATTGTTCATCCAAGATATTTGCTTTATCATGGACTAAGAAAAAGATCTTTGACCATCATTCAAAAGTTCCAAGCTGTCATCAGTATATAATAAATTCTGTGCAATCCTGCCATCTAAATCATTGGATTGTCTTATTCAATATACCAAAAAAATCCTTCAGCAAATTAAATATCTAAAAAGAGATGAAAAACCCTTGATGACCTTCAGGTCACATCTTAATTTCAGGCAAAATAATCCTATTGATAATTACCGCAGTGGAAGCCATATAATAATACATTTATACTCAAGGAATAAAATGAGATGGAAATACATTTTTGTTAATAACTTGTTCCAAATGCTTTATTTGCATCATTTTTTTCTGCACCTAATAAAGACATAATTGCTATTTCATTATCGTCAGAGTATAATGATATCCACAAGTAACCGAATGTTATCAGAGACCTGACTTCCTTTCATAAAACCGGAGTATGCATGATAGATTACTAATGATAATAGCCTCTATAATCTTTGTGGCAAAGGAATAGTCAAAATCATGTCCCTTAAATGAACAAGGATAATAGCTTGCACAATTAGTGAGTTTCCCATTGTATAAGATGCAATGAAGATAGTACCCATCTTTCAAAGCATTAATTATATATTCGTAGTAACATTACAATCAGGTTTTCCTTCTGCTTTTTTACAATATTCAAAAAGGATATGATCTCATCCATGAGTCTCCCCAGTTTTTCACGCTTCAAAACAAATACATCAATGTATGTAAAGCGAAATCAACGTATTATAAGACATAGGATTTTTTTCTTACCAGTGGTTAACTCCATCTTAAGCCAAATAGCATTTTTAAATAGTAAATGATAGAAGGAGAAATTGTTAGATGGACAGCTATATTAATTTTCTTAGTATTTTAAAATCTTTAATATTAGTATTGGG
>JANHFP010002731.1:98715-110189 GCA_032468135.1 Calamaria suluensis | reverse complement strand
TCCTGCCTGGGCAGGGGGTTGGACTAGATGACCTCCAAGGTCCCTTCCAACTCTTATTCTATTCTATTCTATTCTAAGACCCAAGCACCACGCAACAGGGTGAGCTCACATTCCTTGCCCCAGCTTCTGTCCATCCAACAATTCAAAATAGTGAAAATGTGAATGGTAAAATGGGAAGGTAATACCATTCTGTACATCTTTGGTATATAGCCACATGATCATGGAAGTGTCTTCAGGGAAGTAGCTCCCTTAATCAAAGAGATGAGCACAACAACCTAGAGCTGAACAGGACTGGGCAGGAAAGCCTTTCTTTTCTAATACAAAGGAAGAAATTATAAAGTTTATGCATAATCATAGCTTAGCAATAAGTCAAATTATACCGATCAAGTTATACAGAGTCATAGATTCCTAGAGTTGGTTGACAACCCCAACCCTTACTTCATGCCATTTACATTAAAACAATCTTGACAGAGAGTCATTCAGTCTCTTTAGTCAATCACCTTGGCTACCTTGGAGAATTGGTTCACCCATTGCATTACTCTTGCTGTTAGACTTTTTTTCTTTCAGCTGAAATCTGCCTTCCTAGTACATAAATCTGGTTCTGCAACTTGTATCTGTATGGTTGAAAATATTTCTGGTTTCAAGTAGTTCAGGAGCCCTGCTGTAGCCTATCTTCACTATTCCCTTTCAGTCTTTCTATTGAATTGGGATGCTCATATATTCTGTTTCTACTCCCATGGTAGTTCCAATTTGACTGAAGGGTTTTTTTTAAATAGCATAGCCAGCTGTGGGCTCAGTCCTCAAAGAGGGGCTTTCAGTACTACAAGTCTGAAATGCACGTGTACCACTTTGTAGGAATTATTCCTACAAAGAAGGTTTTTAAGAAGATGTTTTTTGATAACCATTTCTGGGCAGGGGCTTGGATTAGAAGACCTCCAAGGTCCCTTCCAACTCTGTTATTCTATTCTATTCCTGTGTGGTCTGTATTGAAAAAGCTCAAAATCTTTGAAATTTCATAAAAACGCTAATTAGTTGCAGACTCATGATGGCGAAGCATATGGCACTGGTGCAGGATGTAGCACACAGGGTCATTTTTCTGAGCACACAAGCTGTCACCCAACTCACCTGTAGCTGTGCATGCATGTGCACCCCAGCTGATATTTGGGCCTCCGATGCACATGCACACAATTCAGGGGACCCAGCTGGTCTTTGGAGCTCTTCTGCGCATGCACATTTGTGCATGCACACAAGAGTACTGGTGCACAGCACACGCATAGACAGCATGAGTGTGCATTGCATGTGTGAAAACCATGCATATGTCCAGATGGTATGATTGCACACACAGCACATGGTAGTGAGCATGCGCAAAAAGCTATGCATGCACATATGGTGTCTTTGCATGTGCAGCGTAAAGTGGGAGCATGCACGAAACTGTGTTCATGCACAGATGGTGCAATTGCACTCATAACACATGGGGAGCTGCATATTAGCATGGATGGCATGCACACATGCAAAGTGCGCGAAATACAGACCTGTTCAGCACTATGTGAGTAAAAGCTTTGCCACCACTGGTATAGAACTTTATGGTTTAGACCTTTAATTAAACCAACAGCCACATCATTACTCATTGAAATAAAAGGTTAGTATAGATATATGTACACAAACACCCCTAAAGTAAATTATCTGTGAGTTCAAAGGTTACTATGTTGTTGATTTAATATTCAGGTTATGCAAAAAGCCACGTTATTATAAATTGTTTTTCTAGCATATAAATATCATTGTAGGCAAAACTTATTTCTGACTGCCACAGATGTTAAGACAGTTTGATAGCACCACTTTAGTTCCTCAAAGAGCAGTTCACAAAACTAATTGCCACAATTGGGAATACATTATAGGCACTTAGCATAAACAAAGGAAGGAACAAGACATAAAACAAATTAGCAGCTTCTTGACCAATAAAATACAGGTGGGGAGATGCTTTGTACCTGATAGAGTTTATTGGTTCCTTTAGGCACAAACTTTAGATCTTTTCTCCTTGTTAAAATGCTTAGCCCCCTTGTGCTGTGCATAAATAAATAACTGGGGAGTTAGCCTCTGTTTTGAAAAGTGTTAAGGCAATCATTTCTGTGAACAACATCCCTTAGCAGACTTCATGTCAATCCAAAATGATAATGTTAGAAGCTGAATATTACAGTTAAAGGTTCTAAGGTTATTCATATGAAGGAATAGCCACAATACTCCAAAATAGCTACAAAAGTCTACAATAGCCCTCTTTGTCCTGTATGTGTATAAAGCTATGCCTGCATTCCTGGAAGATTGTAGTTTTCTATCTTTTTACTAAGATAATACTGTTCCTATTTTGTTTCGGTTTATCCTGTAGTGGTTAAGGCATCATCTAGAAACTGGAAGACTAGTTTCTAGTCTCACTTTAGACACAAAGACATCGGGAGATTCACTTTCTCTCATCCCTAGCAATGGCAAACCTCTTTTGAAAAACCTTGCCAAGAAAATTGCAGGGATTTTATTTGTCCAGGCAGTCTTTCTTTAGTTGAGCAAAAGGAAAAAAAAGCTTTTAGGAAGATGGATATTAATTACCACTTGTTCATTCAGGGTCTAAAGCCATGGTAGTGAACCTATGGCACAAGCACCACAGGTGGCACATGGACTCATATCGGTGGGCACACAAGTTGTGCTCCAGCGCCTATGTGTGCACTGGCCAACTAATTTTCTGGCCTTCTGGTCCCACCGGAACTTGGGAAACAGTCTGCTTCTAGCCTCCATAGGCCTCCAGGGGCTGGGGAAGGCCATTTTTGCCCTCCTCAGACTCCTAAAAAGGCTCTGCAGCCTGGTGAGAGTAAAAAACAGTCCTACTGGGCCCACAGTGCCATTGCATGTCAAAAGTAGGGGAGCAGGGGGGGGTCAAGTGCAAATGCACGGGGGAGCAGGGTGCATAAAATTATGGGTATTGGCACATGTACAACCTCCTTCCTTGTGCTCCCCCCGCTTTTGGCATGCAATGGCAAAATATTAGCCATCACTGGTCTAAAGGATGTTCATTCATCTAGTCCAGACCAGTCCCCTTATAAAACCAAGTCTCTGGATCTCATTTTCTATGTAGTCTACCCAGTGGTGGGTTGCTCCCGATTCAGTATGGTTCTATTGAACCAATAATAAAACTGGCAGGAGGCTCCAACCATCCCCCCCCCCCGACGTCATCATTGGTGACCTGCGCATGCGCATGCTCCCATTGTGAGCCAGTAGTAAAGGTAAGTGAAACCCATCCCTGAGCCTACCCCCCCTCAAAACAAACCTTTTTGCTTTGGGAAATAAATGAATCTCCTTCTCTCACAGTATATCTGGAATTCATGCTGAACAGGGATTTGTTCTTGCCCAAACGTGGCTTGCAGAACCCACAAATTATTCTTATAACAATAGTAAGAAACATGCATACATAATGCAGATTACGAAATATTAAAACTAAAAAGGAGTCAGAAGTATACAGTGATCCAAGATGTCTTATCTCCACATAATCAGGATAAGGTTATACCTACAATAAGCATAGAATGGGTACTTAAAAATAACACTTAATAGTATCAAGCAGTATAACAATTCCATTTTAGATTATTCCAGGAAGTTTTATTGAATAACAGATTTGTAACAAAGTAGAGTTATAAGCCTTTACTGGGCCAAGGTTAAGTTTATTTTAACTCTCTCTTCTATCCCTTTGTAAAATGTCAAGAAAAGATAATATGTTGTGAACTGTTCAAACTCCAATAAATAATTCTCAAATTTGCAAGCTGCTTACTTTGGAAACATCACAATCACTTTTCCTAATCCTTTTGTGTCTAATAAAACTAATTTGTGACTTATTGTGATACATAAGAAAAAAATCATTATTTACTAGAAGCTTACTGGCCAAGAATTTCTGTTTAGTTCAGATCAAATGTGACCTTTATTTTCCATCCCATTCCATACATACCTTCTGCTTTTTCATGATCTTAATTACTGTCTTTGTACTGCCAGGTAATTTGTTATAATGACTGCAAAAAACATAAAAACCAGCTACATTTTTCAGATCTATACCCATCCCTTGCCTGTGCTTATTTTTATATTAATAATACACTGTCCTTTAACTTATAATGTTATATAGAGTAGGACTCCATTCTTTCCTTTTCCTATTCACCAACATCCATAATTACATAAAATTATACTTTTAATTGCTTCCTAGCATTTATTTCTCTGTAGTGATGGTTGAGGCTTCTTTCATCTAATTTCTTCCAGTGTGTTAGTATATCATTTTCCCTAGATATGCTAATAGATTTGGTTGATACAAGTTGGAGAAGGCAGTCCTGTAGGTCTTTCAGTGCCAAGGCATTGTACGAAGTTAGCACTCACCCCTCTACTAGAAGAATGAAGTATTTTAGGAAATATTTAAAAAGGAAGAATATTATATTTCCCTAAATGGAAAAACATGTTTTTAGGCAGGAAACAGACTCACTCTTATTAGCCCCCACTTTGGACAATTGGACCATTAAGCCCTCAGAATCCCATCTGCAACACAATAGGACCCATCTAGAAACAGAAACAGAATCTAACCACATGACACAGAAACTCATGGCAAGGCTCAAGCAAGCTTGGGAGACAGCCTACAGATTTAGCCAAGACCCCTTCTCCCTGGGAGTTTCACAACCAATCATGTTACATTTCTTATACAGGAACAGGAAACACTAGGGTGGGGCCCAACAGAGGGTATAAACCCAGGAACTCAGCATCTTTCAGCCCTTGCTTTCTTTTTCTTTTTTGGTTCTTCACCTTGAAGCATGTGGTCTCTTTTCTGCTCAGGAGTTCAAGCCATGTGATTCCTGACCACCATTAAACCATCTTTCCAAGCAATCTCCATGTTTCCAGTGTCTGTTTCCCAACTTGGATTGGGTTTTTTTCCAACAGTATAAAGGGTTTTATAGGACAAAACTAAATTGTACCCAAAAATAAATCAATAATCAATTCAGGGCCTACAGCACTGGAATTTTATGTCCTCAATGACAGTTGCCAGTAAAAACATGAGCTATGGAGTTTCTGAGTTGTCTTTAATGGTATTCCTATACTTTACACTTCAATTGTGTGGTAATGAGGATATGAGTCACAACTAGATAAATCCTCTTGCCCCAGGTAAGGCTACATTTGGCATACCTGCCAAAGCTGGCTGTAGGCCCCAGTCTACTACTACCATCTTGTGATGACCTGGGGAATGGCACAAAAGCAACACAGCCAGAGAACAGGTCTACAAGTTTTCTCCCAAATGTCCCCATGTTTACTACAAGTCCTGGAGCAAAACTCTCACATGCACCTTTTTGCAGCCTCTGGCTGCGAGTAGTCCAGTAAGGTTATCCAAACAGTAACCAGACCAAGAAGTTCAGCAAAGCAGGCAAACTGAGCAAGTCCCACAAACAGAGCACAGTAATTTCCATGCTTCAACAAGTACACACAAGGCTCCACAGATTCAACGCTTGTTCCTGAAAAATGCCCCTCCCACCGGCACCTCCTTACATCTCAGTCCCCAGGTGTGCCTTTGTGAAAGGGGCAGGACACTCACCTCCCTCAGAGCCCACTCAGTCTGCATTGGTCCTGCCTTTTCTCTTGTCTCTGTGCTCTAGGATCATGAAGAGTCCTTGCTCTTCAGCTGAGCTCTGTCTCTACTGCTCCTCCCTGCTGCAAGCCTTTCTAAACCTGAAAAGCCTTGCCCAGACTAACTCTGCCCTTCCCCAGTTTTCTCCAAGGCCAGCAAAGCCAACCTCTCCATCTCTGTTGGCTCTTATTCCAGCTCATCTTCCCCCCACAGATTCAGACTCTGATGGGGCATGAGACATGTCAAGCAGAGCCATGAACCTGTAAAACAAGGTTCCCAAACTTGGCAACTTTAAGATTTGTGGACTTCAACTCCCAGAGTTCTCCAGCCAGCTCTGCTCCACAAGTCTTAAAGCTGCCAAGTTCGGGAACCTCTGCTGTAAAGGCTGCCAAACATTGAACTTGCTCTTTCATGAGGTATCACATTGGTGACAATGAGAAATCCTGATGCAGAAAAAGCAACTCCTACTTATTTGAATTTAACTTCAACCATACAAATTCTTACAATTTCTGGCATTGGAAAAGGACATTAACTGATAATACAATTGTTCATAATATGTGTAGGAGAGAAAGGAATTCCTTTTACATGAAAACAGTTGTTTACTATTCACCATCATAGCCCTATTCAGTTCCCAGACAAAGCGTATGTTGCTACGCTATTTAAGTATGCTAGTGTTATCTTTTGAAATATGTTGTCTTATCATCAGGAAAAAGGACTGTGAAGCTTTTGTGAAAGAATTGCCCTTCCCCAGTGCAATTCCTAAACGTTATATAACAGGACTAAAGAGAGTCCCTGTATGTGTCTGTGTTTATAGCCATCTCCTAAGGCAGTGATGGCAAACCTTTTTGCCATAGAGTGCCCAAAGTATGTGGAATGTGGAATGGTCACATGTGTGCATGCCCACACCCATAATTCTATGCGCCTCCCCCTGTACATGTCTGTGTGACCCCGACATGACCTCTGCTTTTGGTATGTGATAGCACATACCAGGTCTGTTTTTTGCTCTCTCCAGGCTCCAAATCCTTTCTAGGAGTCTGGGAGTGGAAACGGCCTTCCCACTCCCCTAGAGGTCCTACAGAGGCCGGAAATGGCCCTTTTCCTGACTTCCTATGGGCCAAGAAGGCCTGAAAATCAGCTGGCTGGTGAGTGCATGTGTGCCAGAACTGAACTTGCAGGCCCAATGATATGGTTTCATGTGCCACCTGTGGCACATGTGCTATAGGTTCACCATCACTGTCCTAAGGTATAAGCAAAAAGTGAAGTCCAAAGGATGCACTGTCATAAGAATTTTAGTCAGCCAATTTTATACTTTTTAAATAAAGAAGGCAGAAAATGTGTTAATGTTTTTAACACAATGTCAAGGATCTGGAACATGAAACAAAATGGGTGGAGGACAAAACCTCTCAGATAAATATGTCTTCCCATAGGCTTCTGACCTCTCTGAAAAGGTCAGGGACAGTCTTAGCGTTATCTATAAATCTGCAGAAATACAATTAATGTTATGCTATTCTGCTATTTTTCCAAGGTAAAATAAATATATTTGTAAAAGCTTTACAAGGTGGCAAGATCAGGCACCTACTTCATAGCCAAATCCAAATTACTTAGCATAGTCCTTTGCTTCAAAATCCTTCTCCACTATACTTCTCTTTAGCACCAGGTTAATAAATTAATTATCTTGTTCACGTCTGTTGCTAATTTTCATTCCATTTCATGAAAGAGGATTTGCTTTCAGATTATTTCAGAAATCCTCCTAGGCGTGGTATTTGTGCGCTGAATTAATTATAAGGTGGGCAAAGGGTTTGATAAATCTTTTCATCCTCCAATCTTCCTTCCTGTGGTCTGTACTCCTCCCCTGTGGTTTCGGTGTTTCAGTTAAATCTGAAAAGAAAACTTCATAAGGACATTTCTTCCACTAATAATCTTTAATGCTATTGATCCCACAACAGGGTAGAAAAATTATTAGAAGACTCCTCCTTCCCCTGGAGAAATTCAGAGTCATCTTCTACCAAACTACTTTGATTGTAAATATGGTTAGAATGTGAGAAGAACATTAGTGACAAGATCAGACAACTCTATTGTGGTCTATTCTGAAATGGTAATAATAAGTACTTCTAATATTTATTTAATCACTGCTAAGGCATTTATTAATCCGAATATTGCTAAAATTGTAATGCAGCAGAGTATTACAAACTCATTAGATTTGTTTTCTGAACCAAAGAGTGCTGGATTAAGTTAATTATGGATCTGTATGCATGCCCATTATAGTAGAACATGTCTTCTGTTGAGAATACTCACTGTAATTATAAATACTCTCTGTTATTCTTAAAGAAAGCTATGTTATATACTAATAAAGCACAAAACAACATGAAATTTTTACATCATACTTCACAGGTATACTTCTCTTGTGCTACCTTGGAACCAAAAATCTTGTTTTGCTGTAGGCAGCAACCATTGTTCCAGATCAAAAATTAATTTTCAGAAATTTTTCTGAAAATAAATGAACATTATGTTGTTTCTTTGCTTTCACTGAATCACTAAAAACTCAAAAAAGTGGCAAACTACCGGTCTCTGATCTGCCTCAGAGGAACCCCTAGAAGCTTCCTAAGAGAAAAGAACTGCAAGTGGGACAAATGCTATCTTCAAATTAATTGTGTCCTTATTATCATATTTAACATGAACAGCAGAAGAGGTATAATTGGTTATTTGGTTTTGCGGACTTTTTTTAAAAAAAAATCCTATTCACACACCAGTTTATTATTGATTAAAAATCATTAAAAGCTTAACGTCTCATTCAAGTTGAATTCAATTCTTCTAATTTCCATGGAACAGATCCTTTGTAGTTTTCTTTGCAGCAGCTGGAAGTGGTTGCTCACTGACTTTTTTTGAAGAAAAAAAGTTTAGACTTCCTAATATAAATAAACTAGCAGGTGCCCGTGCTTCGCTACGGTGACTACTGTACTGTACTGTACTTCTAAGACCTAACCAGACTAAACCAGTGGTGGAATTCAATTTTTTTTACTACCAGTTCTGTGGGCGTGGCTTGATGGACATGGTGTGGTGTGGCTTGGTGGGTGTGGCAGGGGAAGGATACTGAAAATCCCCATTCCTTCCCCACTCCTGGGGAAAGGATACTGCAAAATCTCCATTCCCGCCCCACTCTGGGGCCAGCCAGAGGTGGTATTTGCCGGTTCTCTGAACTACTCAAATTTTCTGCTACCGCTTCTCCAGAACCTGTCAGAACCTACTGAATTTCACCCCTGGACCCTGCTTAGTTTCAGAACCTAGATTAATTGATCAGAGGTTATTATTATTGAAATATTTGGATTTTTGCATTGTTTTGCTTAATATATTGCTGAACCATCTTTCCTGGAAAGTTAGCAAATGCACAATGACACTCAAGTCTAACTGGAAACTAGCTTTCCTATCAGATCTTTTTTTTAAGTTTTAAACTGTCATTCTTTTTTATCCAATAACATATTAATAAATTTAGCAAAATTTAATCCCAGATGTATGTGTATAAAGCTGCAGATAAATGTTTATAAATAAATTAATTTCTTTCTACTATTGCCCTGTGATTTTTACCTTTAACTTTTACTATAGGTTTTAGTAATTATAATATACATCTGAATTACATTTAAATAAAATCTTATTGCAACTGTCATTATCGTTGTATTATGACTTTTTAGTGACATTGAGGCTAAATATTAATATTCCAAAACTGGTGCTAGAATGGTGTTACATTTTAGGATTGAGTTAATTTCTAGTTTGCCTGTTCGAAAATCTTTCTTTTCCTCATGCAGATGCCTTTTTAGTATTACACACTGAAGATTTATTCTCCCAGCTAGGATTATAGCCATGAAGAAAGACAAAAGAAAATACTGAAATGTCAAGAGGCCATTTGCATGTATAGATTTAAGAGCCTGTCCACACACTATTTTATTTTCAGACAAGGAAATGGCATTTTAGAAAAGTACTGCATTTAATCATATGCCCTGCAGCTTGCAACTTGCAGTTTGGTTTGCAGCTAAGGCATATATATTGCTCCAGAGCAGATTTGCAATTAATTTTCCATTCTCCAGCAATAAATAAGGGAAAGAACATAAGGATGTATGGCTGATTCCCACTCACTATATTCAGTGGTAAAATGTAAAATTTGTTGCCAGTGGTTCTGTGGGCGGTTCTGTGGGTGTGGCTTGGTGATGGGCAGTTCCTGAGACTGGGTTGGCATGGCTAATTTTTATTTTTACATTTTAAAAGCCCTTTTTTTCTACCCATTCCAGCGAATACTTAGGTAGGAAAAAATGACCATTTTTCACATTTATGACCATTGAAGCATCTCCATGGTCACCTGATTTACATTTGGATGCTTGACAGCTGACTCACATTTATCATTGTTGTAGTGTCCCAGAGTCATGTGATAACTTTTTGCAACCTTTTACAACCCATTGACTTTGCAACAAACAAAGTCAATGGGGAAACTAGATTCACTTTATGACTGTGTTACTAATTTAACAACTGCAATGATTCACTTAACAAATGTGGAAATAAAAATTGTAAAATGGGGCGAAACTCACTTAATATATTTCTCACTTAACAACATGAATTTTGGACTCAGTTGTGTTCATAAGTTAAGGACTATCTGCACCAAAAACAATAATAATCTTACTACTAATAATAATAATTCTGAAATAATAATTGTATTAAATGATAATAATTGTATTAAATGACTATATAGAACAGAAGCCATGCACTGCTAAAATTAAGGGACACAGTGGCTCAGCGGGTAAGAAGTTATTTTTTTAACATTGAAAAGTTTGGATATTTGATGTTGATGGTCTTTAAATATGTAATTCTCTACTATAATAATAGCAGTGTTTTGCTGTTGCTGACAAAATATAATTATATATATATAATAAACAATATATATATATGTAGGTATGTAGGTATGTATGTATGTATATATGTATGTGTGTGTGTATGTGTGTGTGTGTGTGTGTATATATATATATATATGTTGCTTAATTGTTTTCTGCTGGTATTTCAAAATTAAGGAAGGCCAGTATAGATCTATTTCGAGCTTTTTAGCTCTCATCAGCTGGTCATACCCATTCTGGGATTTGAAGCTGGGCTGCCTGCATCGTAGGCAGTTGTATTAACCTCTAGGCCACAGGCTCTTTTCCCCTTTAGCAATTTCCACCAAGCAACTGCTATATAATCTATCTATCATCTATATAAAATCAATATGCTTGATTTAAATGTTGGTTTTCTGTTTTCTTCACTTATGGTGTGAGTCATTGTTACACATTATTTTATTTTTCCTTATAAAAACATTTTATTTCTCTCATCACATTACATACTATCTACAACTTTCTTCCAACATGGATCATTCTTAATTATTCTCTATCCATTGTCTCATCTTTAGAAAACCTTCTGCCAATCTACAAAGTACTCATCTGCTTGCTCTAGGTTTTCATCACGTGTATTTTATTTATATTTTCTATTTCTTAGCCACCCATCTCCCTCAGGCAGAGGTTCTGGGTAGTATACAATATATAACTTGCAGTTATTCAGTCCATTTTCCCTTGGAATTTTATGCATGAAGTTTCCAATCCATATTTCTTGATGCTATACACAATCTAACTTGAATTTACTAAAAATATAATATAATGACAATGTTCACATTTCAAAGGATGGTCACTTCAACAACCTATGCACTCTACAGTTACCATGTGCACTTACTCATACATGCATTAAATAGCCAAACGTCTTGCTCACTGCTTAATATTGAATCATATACTAAGTGTTACATGTATTCCCTCCATGTTTGAATTTCATCACATACTTTTTT
>JANHFP010002731.1:27532-41372 GCA_032468135.1 Calamaria suluensis | reverse complement strand
GTTACGAATCCATCTGGTGGTAATGCTGTCCAAGCCACATTTTTCTACTTTATCTAGTAGTAGGTTATGGTCTACTTATAGGTTTTGAATTTGTTAGTATTGGTATGTTTAATAGTCTAAAAACTGGAATGTGTTTAACAATATTAAAGTTGTTTCAGCTTAATAAATATATGTGGTTGACCATCAGTTTATAATGCTGTATAATCTGTAATATGTGAAAAGTTACTTATATTTTCAGTCAATCAATCCATTTTTCTTTGGTCATAGACAGCAAATGAAATGAGAATATCAAAGTATGGAGTTGGTAATACTTGATGAGCGTCTATTTAAGGAAGACAGTAGAAAATAATGTTTCATTGTCTCAATTATTTCTCCACCACATTGACAGTCTCTATTCAAAGGGGAATCTTTCAGATTTTCCCTTCAATAAAGCCTGTTGGAAATGACACTGAATTTCTCCAAGGATAAAACCCTTCTAAATTTTGGAATTGTTATGAACTAACGTTGAGTGCGTAACTGATTGAGTAAATAACAGATTGAGTTACTTACACTTCATTCTTTGTTAATCTTTGGACAGTCCTTCAAAAAAATCCCCCGCAGAAACAGACGTCTGAAAGTTCAGCAGCGAAACGTACTGTTGGGAGGGAGCCCCCCCTGCAACCCCTTCATCCATCATGGGAAGCAAGAAGAAAAATGCGAGAGCAAACGTCTCAAATTGCAGCATTCCAAGGGACGAAAATTAAATTTGAAGATTAGAATTTTCTTGTTAAAGATGGCATCACTGTTTTGTTTTTGCTTTGTTTTTTTCGCAGTGTTACATATTGACAATCCTGCAGCATGTGTGTGAAGCAGTATAAGCTAAAAAAAATTAGAGGAAAAATAATTTTTCACTGCACGTTCCTGTTTTGACATTAGCACTTTTGTTAAAAAATATTTTTAGCTTTACCTTATTTTTGTTTACCTTATAGAGATCTTGCATAAGATCTGGTGCCTCTGAAAGATTATACCATACTGTATAATTTAAAATACCACATTGCTTTATTTATGGCATGAAATACAGCCTTTCTGTTTAGTTACTATTTCCTGAACAAGCTGAGTGAATGGATGTGATGAGCTGATGAAGCACCATAAACTTTAAAACTAGAGTGTACTTGACCGAATATTTGTGGAATATTCAGAAAAGGATTCTTGTAAACAGCTATAGGTGATATAAAACCATGAGTGTGTTACAATTCCAAATAAAAATTGAAATGGAACATGATAATGGCTAAGTACTTTCATTTGGCCTTTTCATATCTTGAGAATATAAAAGTATTTGCATTTAAAAATATTACCTCTACTTATCTAGAATTGATTTAAGGCTGCAGTTACCCATATTTCCCCAAAAATAAGAATGAGTCTTATTTTCTTTTGGACCTCAAAATAAGCACTAGGATTTATTTGGGGGGGGGGGGTGTCTTATTTTTTTCCATATATGAAAGGCTCACTTCTACTTGCTTGCAGAGGGGTAGGAGGCCATGTGGTGTGCCAGTGCTGTTGCAAGGCAAAGAGTGGAGCTGCCCCAGGTGCCCCATACAAGCTTATCTCAAGGCTTCTGCAGCAGGCCATTCCTGCCCTGACATCTGCCTTGTCTCGCAGCAGTGGCTCCTTTAGTCCCATCCAGCAGGACCCAACATGGCTCTCAAGGGTCTGGACTGACACCAGTAGGAAAAACACCACATGCTTGAATGCAAACTGGGTTTATTTAGCCGGACTGGCACACAGTGAGTTCATTCAGCAGCAAAACAGCAGTTGGTAAAGTCTGAAGCAAGTCGGTTAGATGCAATTACAGCGCTGGGAGAGTGCATCCCAGCACCCTTAGATGAGCCATGCCTCTTCTCTGCGCTGGCCTCGCCCTGGTGGTTGTCATGCACCAAAGCTCTGGCCCAGCTGATTGTTGGGCTGGAACACTTGCTCGGTGCATTCCTTGTTTGGCCATGTCTCCTTATCTTGCAGCTGAGCTCCGCTGTAGCCTCTGACGCTGCTGCAGCCACCGAAACCACACAGGTTCACTCACCATCAGGTCCCCATTGTCACAGTCATTGAAATTTTGGCACTTATCCCGCCGGTATGTCATCTCCCACCCAGGTTGGAGATGGCAGTACCACCACTGCCTGAGTTACCATATTGGACTTTTCGGGGGTCTTCTTCACTTGGCTCAACTGGGGAGGACCTGCTTTGGTATGGGTGGTAGCAGTCATTCAGCTGCATGATAGCCTGGCTGGCTGCACCGGAAACATTTCATTGGAGGCTGGGCAACCCCCTCACGGGTATCAACCACCGGCCTGGGAGCCATTCTACTGGTGATGGTGGTCGCTCCCAGATCCTCCATGGACCAACACTAGCTTCCCCCATGGGTCATGGGCCAGCACTGAACTCTCCCCTGAAAACATTCTCACAATTTAGCATCCAGTTCCTTGCTTGTGCCTGCAAGGCAATCTCCATTTAGAGCTGTAGCTATTTTACCACAATTATGAAGAATTATTTGGGGGGAACATGGTCCTGTTTTCTATTACACATTCTGGAGTCCTGTGTTCTACCCCAAATTTCCAGAATTTATTAGTTCCTTATTAATCTTCTAGACTGCATTTTGGTGTAATCTAGAGAAGACTTGAAGCATTTGAAACATTTTTATTTGTCATTTTCACATAAAATTGCAAACAATACAAGAATATGGAAGTTCTGTGAAGAATACAATGTTAGTGTATGATTAATTATAAATTACTTCATAGAAAGATGTTTAGATTTTAAAGTTCTTGGGAAAATAAGATGTTTTCTTTTTTCAGTTCAAGTTAAATACATAAGCACCTTTATAATTTGTAGAGAGTGAAAATCTATGTTGTGTTGAAAAGCACAGGATAGACCACTTTTAATGAAATGAGTATAATACCTCAGTTATATCCAGCTTGAAATGATAGGAATGTATAGAAATTTCCATTATTAGTTTGTAATTTAAAAAATATTTTAAAGTAGTGCATCATGAAGTATTTGGCACAGCAAAGGATTTGTTTTTAGTAAAAAAAAACACAAGGATGGGTCAACCTCACAATGTGAAACACTCCTGTGACCTTTGCCACATTCAATGTTTCTTCCAGTTGAATGGCCAAATTGATAAGAAAGATATATTCCTCATGATTTAGGAATTGTACTTCATGATTTAGGGTGGACAAAAATTGTTAAATCACGACATCCCATTCTTCACAAAATAGTATCTTTTTCTATTCAGGCCTTTTTCTGGATTCTACACAAACCTTCTGTTGACATAATAAATAACAGATACTCTATACATGAAAATATGGTTTTAACATAAGAAAAATGCACCTTATACATTGTGATCCTATATTGCAAAGTTACTCAATTGTCAGGCCAACTATCCCTTACATTACTAGAGAGAAGATCAGCAACTTTCCTGAGGGAGTGTCCTCTAAGTAGTTACTGGTGTCACAATACCAGTTAACCGTTCCTTGCTACAAAAGTATTTTTTTTAAACTGGAGCTTAGGTATAAACAATTCAAGTGGTTGACATAATAGTGCAACATATGTTAATGTATGGTTGAGAATATAATCAGGACTGGCAGCTCAACATCTATCAAAAAGATGAGGTGGCCTTGACAAGAGGATAGGAAGGATCCAGTCCTGTGATTTTGTCCACAGACTTGTGGGCACGTTGCTTGAATTATTGAAAAAAATGTTTAATCTAAATGGATGGAACAAATTATAGTGCTAATTGGATGACGGTAAACTGCTTTTTTTTCTTTTTTACAATGCAGTCAGGTGTTCTAGAGCAGCTTTTGGGAAATTTGCTCTAGAATGGAAAAGAATCTCATCACAGAAACTGGACAAGGAGAGTTAAAAAACACACAAATGTTTGGGATTCAAACTATAAAATCTTTCCACAAAAAATATTTAATATATTCTAAATGTTATGTGTCATATAATAGCATGTATATCACAATTTTAGAATTTACATCAAGATGATTCAGTGAATGAGGATTTATATATCCATTTTGAGGAAAAAATTCAACCTCTTTTACCAGTAAGTTGAACTACTAATCCTTAGTACAAATTTGGTTTGTTCTATGTAATATCCCAAGTAGAAATTTGAACTACAACTTTATTTCCGAGCTTGTATAATACCTGGCTGATGCAGATACTTACAGACTTGAGTATATGCTCATAAGAGCACATCTGTGCTTTCATGTATATATAAAATAATTCATTTTGATTTTCTAAACAAACATTTTAAAAGAACATTTTCTTGTATGTTCATGACAAAGTACAGAGACAAATCTGGGTAAGGCTCATTTTATGACTTCACCTGAATTTTTTTTTCATGTAGCTAGAAACTGTAATTTTATAATGGAACACAACTTAAACCATCAAGCTTATGAGCTCAGTCTGTTTCTGTTGAGCATACATCATTGTCAATCTGTTATCCAAGTCCAATTCATGGGAAGTGGTTTCTAAACATCTGTAATTGAAACTTTCCAGTTGAGGGAAAGGGGGGAGAAAATGCAAAACAGACTGCAGGAAGCACTAGAAATAGGCAAATCTGGTGTTTTAATATTCTAAGTAATGTATTAAAATAGTGATATACTTTTTGGTTTAAAGTTATTTGCCTGTTAATGCTTTAAAAATATAATCGTTTTATATGCAATCGGATTTTAAGCATAAATTTATCCTTTAAAATGAAACCTACTTTTGTATCTATTAAGACAAAACCAAAGTTTTGGTATTTGTGGAAGCTTAATCTTCCCTACCAATTCGTTCCACAACTAGTTTCTTCCTATACTCTTCACAATCAGTATTACACGACTGCATATCAAAGAACTATGAAAATACTCTATAATCCCAGAAGATTTGGACATTAATACCATTGACTGTTGGTAACAAAAATATTGCAAAAAGATGTTAGAACACTCATGGTACTATGAAGCAATGGGCCTACTGTTTTTTTAAACATAAATGTTTAAACTCCCATTAGCTATGCCTCAACCATCCAATGAAATTGAAAGCAGCTCTTTGGATATCTGCCTATGCTAGCACCCTTTATATTTCTAAAAAGCACTTTCAAATATACTGATTTCCAGTAGTCAATGGAAAAGGTATTTATATAAGTAAGTAAACTTCCTTTAGAATTCACTATTCTTTCTACAGAGCACCATTGTCTCACTGGCTTCAAAAGCTGAATAGCTGAATCAAACAAGCATTTCATTTTGAAGAAGTTCTTAATGCGACTTAATGAGTCAGATTAAAATTCTTCTAATATATTTTCTGGTCCTTCTTCTCATAAGTGTTTACATCCTATTCAGTTTATAAAATAATTGCATCTCCAAACCTTGGGTATCAGTAAACCATTTTTTTTCATCCTAGTATCTAGAGGGAAAAATAATAATAATATTAGGAACAGACTGCTGCACAGAAAATTACAAATAACCTTTTTTAAAAATACAATAAATATTTTATTAGGAATTTTTATTAAATATTGGGAATGTGGTAGCTTTCAGGTTAGAAATTCAGTTTGGATAAGATTTGACTGAGTCATCAGAATTTTTTAATCAAGACAATTCAATCTGAAGATTCAAATGATTATATGCAAATTAAAACTGATGAGTCAACTCAAAAATTCAAACTGGACTATTAATCTGAATTGGATTTCAGTTATTTTGCCTACCCTTGTTAGGTAATTGTCTTTTGCTTAAATTGTTTTTATGAACACTGCAGACAGAAGCACTAGATAGATGGTCCACTATCTGCATTGGTACAAATAAAATGTCCTTCCTAAAGTAAGGAGTAGCATCTTTTAGGAGCCTTTCAGATCTGCTTTAAAGACTATCCTTGCTCATCTGTCCATCTATATATAGAGGTAGTCCTCAATTTACAACAACAATTGAGCCCAACATTTTGGTTGCTAAGTAAACTTTAAAATGAGTTTTGCCCCATTTTACAACTTTGCCACAGTTAAGTGAATCACTGCAATTGTTAAGTTAGTATCACAGTTCTTAAGTGAATCTGGCTATGAGTCAGTTGCTAAGCATCTGAATTTTGTCCGCTTGATCATGAGAATGCTGCAATGGTCGTAAGTGTGAAAAATGGTCATAAGTCACTTTTCAGGCCTGTTGTAACTTTGAATGGTCATTAAGTGAACTGCTGTAAGTCAAGGACTACCTGCCCATTCTGCTGGGACCAATGGCACAGACAGAGATAGCCTTTATAAGTGAAACAAACCTAAAGAGCACAGCTACTTACACACTTCTAGGTTTGTGCTAATGTGCTGCACCAAGCATTTTTGAATGCCTTTCCCATACTTAATATCCATTCATGTAAATCTTTGGTAACTAAGTAGTCGGAGAAGATATTTGCTCTTTCCATTAAAAAACCCTGATTCTAAAAGAAGTTTAGCTTCTTTCAACATAATATCAAGTGTTTAAACTTTAATTTTGGCATTTAAAAATGTCGAATTCTCACAGTTCTGCTAATAGAACTGGTGACATTTAAAGCCATTAACTGGGGCTGCAGCAAAAAAAGGATGGTTCCACCATTGGTTCTGTAAGCCAACTGCTACTTCAAACGGATAGTGATTTTTTTCAATTTGGTTTTTGATAAATAGCAGCAATATTGATAGAAGCCAAATGCTAAATTATTGAATGCAAATTAAAGATTAAAGGGAAATATGGACATTGGCTCTAGAGAGATTAAAGTAAATGTTACATTATTATGAATCCTTTTAGTTACTGAAAGATTAATACTAAATCTGAGATGTGCAAATGCCATGTTTAGGCAGCTACTTAAATATTCACAGAGAAACAATACAAAGGTATTGTTCAGATATAGGCATGTTGGAAAATGGAAAATACTCAACTTTCTAACAACTACATGGCTGTTCTGTAAGATCATGTATAATTACATGATTTTGAGTGGGGATGTCAAAGTGGGTCATAATTGTGACAATGATCTATATTTTTAAAATATATTTTACTGTTAGAGGTTTGTCAGTGCGAGCTAGAAATAAAAGCAGCTGTTTGTAAAAATTATACAGCAGTAGGAAAATACCAATCCCTTTAAAAGGTTCAAAACAGGATTTCTACATTTCATAAACAATCCAATTTGAGCATCATGCTTTGGCAAACAAAATCAAGTCTGGCATTATTTTAGGTTCATTCTAGGCCACTCAATTAAGACAGATTTATGGGGGGAAATGAAAGTTTGGCAATTTCATTTTTATAATGGAATGGATCTAACATGAAACCAAAACAAGTATAAAATGCAGACAGACATAGGCCCAGTTTCTCTAAAGCAGCCATGCCTTTTCCCAGATTGCATGTATTTCTGCACAGCAGTTGGATGGGAAACATTCAGCTGCTTTCAAAAGTTGAAGACAAGCCCATGTGCTCTGGATAACCTTTTTGGAACTGAATCTGAAGTACTACACAGCCCTACTTTGTAGGGATTTTGTTCCATAAATATAGCTTGCAAATGTATCAACCTTTTAAAACAGCTTTATCTGTTTCCAGATTTGATCCAAGTCATACCCCTGAAAGTAGATCTCCTTTATAAGTACCCCAATACCCCATGTGTTTAAGCCACTTCCTAAAACAACTTCCACCTTTATTGGGGACAATAAACATTTTACTTTTAAAAAGAAGTGTAATTTTCAATCATACCTGAACTTTTTTTGGTGGTGTTTAACTAGTAAGTTGTTATAATTTACAAAGTATTTTATAAAGCAATTGGTTAAGGAGGGACAATTTGAACCACAGCTATTGCCCAGATTGTGTGAAAATTTATATTAAGATCAAGGTAGACTTCTACTTAAAAGAGTAGCCATAGTATAAGAAGGAAAAAGAATACATAAATCCCTTATAGAAGTATAGCACAACTTTAGTTGAACATTTTGTCTGACAATTTAATTTTAATAAGTACTTTATATACTTCCTGTCATTACAATGCACTTCTAACTTCATGCTACATTTTACTAGTACTACCACAAAATACTAGAGAGAAACAAAAAAGAACTTACGGGGAAATTGTACACCCAGAGGCATATGCATGATTGCCTGTGTAACGAATATCACAACGTACAATGTTGTTTGAATAGTCTGATTCCGGTACCAAGTAATTAGGATTGACGCTCACCTACAAAAGAAATACATGCTATACTTTACAGGTTTCATATAATACTAAATATGTTTGAGTTTTCTAATTAATGAAATGTAATTACCTTTAAAATGTAATTTCCAGGTTTAACATCTGTAATATCAATCCACTGGCAGTCTATATCGGCGTTGTAGGTATCGTAACAACCAGGACTCAGCCCCTAGAAATGATGATTTTTTTAAAAAAATGAGAGAATA
This sequence comes from Calamaria suluensis, assembly GCA_032468135.1. Classification (NCBI taxonomy): domain Eukaryota; kingdom Metazoa; phylum Chordata; class Lepidosauria; order Squamata; family Calamariidae; genus Calamaria; species Calamaria suluensis. Next base: position 32,979 of record JANHFP010002731.1, on the reverse strand, counting down.
ATCATTTAAAAATACAGTATAATAAGCATATATTACTTTTAGAATAAAAAAATAGTCACTTTTTTCTGTAAAGATTATTGGTCTATTTTTGCCATAACTGGAGCCTTCAACAGTCTTCAAATACCGGCAGATTTTTCTTCTTGAAATATTTAATGTTTAATACTTCCCCATGGCTGGTCTAAAAGCAAACAGTGACATCCATTGGAATAAGCTAGTAAAACAGATGCTTATCCATCTGTCCTCTAACTCCTTTCATGCTTGAATACCCTGAATGGATAGCTCCATTTAAGCTATATATATGCAGTCTTCACATTTCCGATATACAAGGTCCATCCCTTTCTCTACCATGAAATTATTCTAAGTGATATCTTCACTTGTTCTAGGGAAAGTATAATGTTTAGTCACAGACTTTGTGTCACTTGGCAATAACAGTCTTGGCTACGGAAAGGAAGTTCATGGGTATATTGAATGCTGGCAGCTGAATATGGTTTTTAGATTTGGAATCAGACTGCAGTCTTCAGTAATTGCTGCGGAAAATGCTTCCTAAAATGAAGTTATTAAAATGATCGTGTTAAAATGAGATGGAGATAAATTCTTTAACAAATTCAAAGTATGATACTATATTTAAGGCTTGATATAGTTGGTTACATTTGTAATTTTGAGATACATGCTGTAGAGACTAAATATTGCTGACAGCATCCAGACCAGTGATGGGTTGCTCCTGGCTCGGACCGGTTTTTGCGAGCCAGTGACGGTGCGACATCACTGAACCGGTTTGGTGCGACCAGGAGCGGAGCAAATTTTTGAGCTTTATTTTATCTTTTTCTGCCAACTGAAGTGGCTGATTGCCGCAGCTGGCTGCTCCTAAATCATTATGCGCATGCACAGAGCACATGTATGGCACATGCAAAGCATGTGCACGAATCATTGGACTACAGAACCAGTAGTAAAGGTAAGTAGAACCCATCCCTGATCCAGACGTAATATCCTTGTAAGAAGTGTCAATCAAAATATAGTCAAGGACATTGTTGTAATTTATTATGATGCAATACAGTTCTATCAGCTATGAGAAAACTGAAGTAATGCTGCTGAAAAATGTATATAGGAATAGGGGATGTGTCTATATCAAGTCAAAATAAAAGAGAGAATGTAAGTAATTGTCACCTGAACAGGACCCTAACACAAGAAAACTGAATCAAGATTTCATCTATTGTCTATTACCTTCACTATTAATGCTGTTACTTTTAAATTTTAGGTAATATTGAAGCATAATCATTAGATTGTTGCAAATATAGATCTACTTTGATGTAGATGATATAAGAAGATGGTATTTGCTGTTTCTTCCATTCAGTCCTTTACAGTTTTCTTGGCAAGATTTTGGAATTGTTTTGCCATTGCTTACTTCCTAGGACTGAGATTAAGTGACTGGCCCAAGGTCAGTTTGTTCCTGGCTTTGTGCCTAAAGCAGAACTAGAATTCATTGTCTCCTGCTTTCTAGCCTAATGCCTTCATCACTACACCAAAGTGGTCCTGTAATACTTATTTGTAGAACATTAAACATTATTATTTGATTATTTAAAATCATATTTAATAAAAATACTGTTCATGAAACACTGCTTGATAGGATTGAGTATCTACTGTAAGTAAATAGTTCATAATACTAAGGGCAGAAAGATACAAGCCTAAGCTGATAATATTGACATTTCCTTTAAGCCAATGCACCAAGACAAGTGACCAAACTATTAAACTCGAAGTTGATATTAGCAAATCTACTCATTAAAATTAAAGCAACTTGTAACAGCTGCAACTTTTTTTCAGGCTTATGTGGAAGTTTCAAAAAATTCAGCTTAAACAAATAGCAAAACAAAGAAAGCTGCTCTTGTGCAGAATACAATGTATTTCTTTCGTATCATTTTCAAAATATGAACAACCCATCAACTATTTCTGTCTAACAGCTAAGCCAGTGTTTCTAAATTTCAGCAACTTTAATGCTCGCTGGGGAATTCTGGGAGTTGAAGTTCACTCATCTTAAGTTGCCGAAGTTGAAAAACACTCAGCTAAGTAATTCTCAGTACCAAGCTTTAAAATGCAATAAACCTTTGAATAGGTTAATAGATTAGAAAGATGTTACTCACCATTCCTAAAGGAACTTAAACATCAGTTTTCATTCATTCTATTCCTAACTATTTTCTGGTAGATTAAGCACTTTAAAACAAAATTAAAAGATATGAAACTGTTCATGATATACTTCTTTGTAATACAGTTTCATAGTGAGTAGAAATTGATAGCTTATATTAATCTAAATTCTATCTAAAGAGTAGCAGTATTAATAATTATACATTACCTGTGAATGGGCTGTACATGCAAATCGCCTATAGTATCCATAGTCACAAGAAGTGTCTTCAAGACAAAAACTTGCTTTGTGTCCTTCAGCTACTCTAGCGTGTGAGCTTGCTTCAAGTAAGTCATAATGACTGAATTCATCCATGCTATGGTAATGTCTGTTAATAAATTAACAAACAAGATTACTTCAACTTATTGCACGAGGAATCAACATCTTAATAGTAATTTGAGCCAACAATGCAATAGTCAATATTTTCCCAAATTTTAAATATTGCAGTATTCAATTTTAAATATTGCAGTATTGTTTTATTAGGCAAAACTTTAAAGCCCAGTGATACTACTGTCTACATATTATAATTCCAATGATTATAATAAAATATAGCCTTTAAGAATGTTGTTATGCGTTGTTTGCTTAAACAATAGGAAACTGCTATTTCTAAATTTCCTATTAGATTAAGTAAGGGGCTAAATATGGAAAGTAGATTCATGCACTATTAGTCTTGTTTTAACAATATATCTGACTAAAATATTTATGTTTCTCTCATAAATTCAAGATGAAATGTTTTATGAAATGTTTCCTTTTTCTTAAATGGATCTAGTAAAATATGCAAAATAAAGTAAATTTAAGGTATCAGGTCACCTTTAGTTCTACATATATGCAGATAGTTTTGTTTGTTTGCATATCACAGTTTTATTGTCATTTTATAGACTGGTGGAAGTGTGCCCACCATTTTCTATTAACTTTGCTATTGCTGATAATGGCCATTACATCAAGCTACAAAAATCTGGTTAGCAATATATTTTTACGGGCCTCTAATTGTCACCTAAGGGACACAGTGGCTCAGTGGGTAAGACAGCTGAGCTTGTTGATCGGAAGGTTGGCAGTTCAGCGGTTTGAATAATAATAATAATAATAATTTATTCGATTTTTATACCGCCCCTCTCCTCGCAGACTCGGGGCGGTGTACAGCCATGATCAGTTTAAAACCCCCAAAAGACAAAAATTAAAATACTTATTAAATAATTCAATGGCTATTTACATTTAGAAAATTCAATTTAAAATTATTAATTAAAATCTTAATAATCTAATTTAAAATATAAGCAATCAAATTAGTTTAATTTAAAACCCAATTAAAACTAACCCGAAAGAGGTAAGTTTTTAGCTCCCGGCGAAAAGTTGGCAGATCCGGGAGCCTTCGTAGCGTAGGAGGGAGTTCGTTCCAGAGAGACGGACCTGCCACAGAGAAGGCTCTTTTTCTGGGGGTCACCAATCGGCACATAGCAGCCGATTGCACCAAACCCTCCCTGTGGGTGCGGACCGGTCGGGAGGGAGTAGGCAGCATGCGGTCCTGTAAGTACCCTGGTCCAATGATGTGGGTCGCTTTAAAGATCATAGTTATGACCTTAAAGCGAACCCGGTACTCCACCGGCAACCAATGCAGCTCGCGCAGGAGCGGGGTCACTCGAGCAAATCGAGGTGACCCCATAACTACCCGCGCAGCTGCATTCTGGACCAGCTGGAGCCTCCGAATGCTCCCTGCAGGGAGCCCCATATAGAGCGCATTACAGTAGTCCAGGCAGGAGGTGACCAGCACTTGAGTGACTCAAGTCACTCCTATTCAAGTTTCCTATTCAGAAAGGGCCACAACTGGCGTATCCGGCGAACCTGATACATGGCCCCCCCTGGTGACGGCCGCAATATGGTCTTCCATTGCAAGCCGTACATCCAGGAGGACCCCCAAGTTACGAGCCCTCTCTACCGGGGACAGATTTTTAAACATTTCTTTCTATAAAACCTTTGGTCCAAAAATGAATTGTTTGCAAGAAAATTGGAAATGGGAATGGTACAGCATGGTGGCACTCCAAAATGTTAGTGATGTAAAGGGTTGGCATTCGCAGAAGGAGCACATACTACCTCAGTGACCGGTGTTTGAGCACAAAGCTAAGCGACAGATGAAACAAATGTTATAAACCAAGCTTTTAACTTGAGAAACCAGGCTCAAAAAAGTAACTGTGTGAGAGATCTAGGAATCTTAGTGGACACCAATTAAACATGAGTTAACAGTGTGCGACAGCAGCCAAAAAAGTCAATGCAATTCTAAGTTGCATTTACAGAGGGATACAATCAAGTTCAAGTGTGGTAATAATACCACTTTATAAAGCCTCAGTAAGACCACACCTAGAGTACTGCATCCAGTTTTGGTCACCACACTATAGAAAAGATGTTGGGACTCTAGAAAAAGTGCAGAGAAGAACAACCAGGATTAGGAGGACTGGAGGCTAAAACATATGATGAACAGTTGCAAGAACTGGGCATGGCTACTCTAGTGAAGAGAAGGATCAGGGGAGACATGATAGCAATGTTCCAATACTTGAGGGGCTGCCACAGAGATGAGGGGCTCAAGCTATTTTCCAAAGCACCTGAAGGTCAGACAAGGAATAATAAATGGAAACTGATCAAGGAGAGATTCAATCTAGATTCAATCTATGCATACGTACACTAGTTATGTTGTGGAAAAACAACAACATTGGTAACCTTCCTCTTCTATTGTCCTCCCTCTGCCCCATGACATTTTGCTGAGGGATTATTCACAGTTTGTTGAGAAATCATATTTTGCAATTTTTGGTTTGGCTAGCCTGAAAACCATTTAGGGAAGGAAACTAACCAAGGAACACACACAGAAATGTCAGCTAAAGGGAAGGTGGAGGTGAAGGAATATGGTGGGCAGCATATTGTTTCTTAACCTCTAGCACTTAGAAGAGGGTGGATTAGATAGTGCAGAGAAATATAAACAAATATTTATTGATTAGATTCAAACAAGTGATTTTGTTTAGCATCCTCTCTCCCATGAATATCATCCAGATGTCTCTTTAAGCCAGTAGTTCTCTACCTCAGCAGCTTGAAGACGGGTGGACTTCAACTCCCAGAATTCCATGGCTCTTCAGGCTATCAAGATTGAGAAACACTGCTTTCTGAGGAATTCTGGAAGTTGAAGTCCACACATGACAAACACTGGAAACTAATTTTGGAAACTAATCAAGGAGAGAAGCAACTTAGAACTAAGGAGAAATTTCCTAACAGTTAGAACAATTAATCAGTGGAA
>JANHFP010002730.1:0-16706 GCA_032468135.1 Calamaria suluensis | reverse complement strand
TGCTTCTCTCCTTGATTAGTTTCCACCCGTTGCTTCTTGTCCTGCCCTCTGGTGCTTTGGAGAATAGCCTGACTCCTTCTTCTTTGTGGCAGCCCCTGAGATACTGGAAGACTGCTTCCATGTGCAATACATTGCACATGTATTTTGTTTGGATTTGACTTCATCACATTGTCTATGCTTTACTCTGTAAAACCAGGTTTAATCACAGAGGGGGAAAACAGCCAATCTTGACTCAGCAATCTTCAAGCTTTCTCTGACCTTCAGCAAACCCCTCCCCCTCCCCCATTGCACTATCGAAAGTGAAGGTGATGAGCATGGAGAAAAGTATAGCCTGCTTTGAGCGTTGTTGATTCATCTCATAAAACTGAATCCCGACCATTACAGAGTCATGAATATTGCATAAGATGTATCAGGATACCACTTAGGAATTCGGTAATGATTTTTGAAAAACGTTCCTGGTCACTTTGCTGGCTGGACGGTAAAACATTTTGAAGCAAAAAGATTGCTACAAGGAAACACTTGGTTGTCCTAAAAGCATTCAGAAATAATTGGAAACGCAGGTGCCCACTACTACACGGAGTAGACCTGTTGCTTTCCATGACATTAAAGTCCTATGTCATGAAAGTCCTACCTCCTAAAACAGGAAGAACGGAAGGAGACATTTTTGCAGTCCCAAAAGTGCTTTTCAAAGGAAACTGGATTTTATTATTTTTTTGCTTCTCATCCACAAAGCTTCTTCAGTCCTTGGATACAAAACATTTTAGAGGGGGAAAAAAACCAAGAAAGGCCACTTGCCTTTTGAAAAGCAGCTTTGGGACTGGGATGGTTGAGAGATTCTAGTATTTTTCATTCTCTTCTGGATGTCAAGAAGTGTCTGCAGAGAGGCGGTGTCAAAAAAATTAATAATGTTGGGTATGGTGCACAATGCACGATTTTAAAAGAGCAAGGCTCTGATATTGATTTTTTAAAAAAACTTTCTCCTTGCACATACTCCTGCTGGCTTTTTTAATCTATACATATCAGGGGTGAAATGCTACCGGTTTGGACCAGTTCGGTAGAACCGGTAGAATATATTGGGGCTGGTTTGCAGAACTGGTAGCGATCGCTGGCTGGCTACGACCCCAAACCGATCCACGGTTTTGGGTCGTGGTCATTTTCTTGCCACACTCTCCATCCTGGAGGGCTGTGCATCACCCCCACTAATCCTCCACCTGCCCGGTTTCTGGAAAGGCAGACCTCCCCTGCAGGGCGATCCAAAGAGGGGACGGGAAGGCTGCAGAAAAAGGCAGCGTGGAAGGCAGGCAAGCATGGCAGGGCCGCGGATCAGTTTGGGGGCGTGGCCAGCCAGCGATCGCTAATGGTTCTGTGAACCGGCCCAAATCTCCGCTACCGGTTCTACCGAACTGATCTGAACCGGTAGCATTTCACCCCTGCTGAGAGGTCCTTAGATCTGGCCCACGGGGCTGGAAACAGTGAAGGACCGTCCCACAGTGCTTCTGACAGTGAAAACGGAGCTCAGGAGGGCCATGAGCAGCCATCCCAAGCTGGTTGCAGGAGGCCATCGCAGCCAAAAATGGAGCTCAGGGGCCCGATTTTGCTGGCAGAGTGCTCTGGCCACCAAAGACAGCCCCAACATGGGTGACATCAAGCTGGCCATGCCCCCTCCCCGTCCCCCCCAAGGTCAAACACAACCCTGATGATTCAATTTAACACCCCTGTTTTAGAGGGTTGTTGAAGCACTTAGAGGTCTATCTGTATCCTCAGTGTCACCCGAGTCTTCAATTTTGCAAAATGGGTACCCTTCAAATAGGGTGGAATATGAATGGATTTCCAGAGGAAAAAAAATGGAAACTACAGGAACTACTCATCTACTTAGCACTACTCAGGTGACTCTGAAGACACAGATAAACCTCCAAGGGCTTCAACGACCCTCTAAAAGGATGCAAATAACCAACTGCCTGTAAGGAGTATAGATCCTTCCATTTCCCACCATCCAGTCAGAACTGAAGGAGCTTCTAGGATGAGAAGTGAAATGTCTTCAAAGAAAAAAAATCCAGAAAATCCAATTGCCACTTGAAAAAGCACCTTTGGAACACAAATTTCAGTCCCACCTTAGCTGCAAACCAGCAGTGGTATTCAGCCGGTTCTATCCAGTTCAGGTGAACTGGTAGCAGCAGCTGTGGGAGGCTCTGCCAATCTGCTCAGATATCATCACATCCCATTTTTGATGCTCTGTGCATGCACAGAAGGTCCTGCACAGGTGCGGAGGTGTTGTGCACACATTCCCATTTGTGAACTGGTAGCAAAGGTAGGGATGTGGTGACTCAGCGGCTAAGACAGCTGTCTGAGCATGTTGACCAGAAGGTCGGCAGTTCAGCAGTTCGAATCCTTAGTGTTGCGAAATGGAGTGAGCTCATGTCACTTGTTCCAGCTTCTGCCAAACTAACAGTTTTGAAAACATGTAAAAAATGCAAGTAGAAAAAATAGGGACAACCTTTGGTGGGAAGGTAACAGCGTTCCGTGCCCCTTTAGTGTTTAGTCATGCCGGCCACACCACCATGGAGACGTCTTCGGACAGCGTTGGCTCTTCGGCTTTGAAATGGAGATGAGCACCGCCCCCTAGAGTCAGAAATGACTAGCACATATATGCGAGAGAAACCTTTACCTTTTACCTTTAACAAAGGTAAGTGAATAACACCATTGGTGCAAACCCAGCTGGGTGACCTTGGGCTAGTTCCTCTCTCTTGGCCCTAGGAAGGAGTCAATGGTAAATGACTTCTGAACAACCTTGCCAGGAAAACTGCAGGGACCAGTTCAGGGGTGAAATGCTACCAGTTTGGATCAGTTCGGTAGAACCGGTAGTGGAGATTTGGGCTGGTTCTCAGAACCAGTAGCGATCGCTGGCTGGCCACACCCCAAACCGATCCGCGGCCTTGCCATGCTTGCCTGCCTTCCCCGCTGCCTTTTTCTGCAGCATTCCCCTCCCCTCTTTGGATCGCCCTGCAGGGGAGGTCTGCCTTTGTAGAAACCAGGCAGGCGGTTTGTACGGAGGATTAGTTGGTGGGATGCATAGTCCTCCAGGCTGGAGAATGGTGCAAGAGAATGCTCCAAAATTAGCTTGGGCAGAATGAGGTGAGTGAGTGACATGCATGACGTCAACTTGGCCACGCCCACCAAGCCACGCCCAAGCCACGCCCACAGAACCGGTAGCAACAATTTTTAGATTTTACCCCTGGTGCAATTGTTAATGTCTGATTGATAAAAGTTTATTAAGAGATCAATTTAGTCCAATAACCAAATTAGTAGTGTGTTATTTTACTCTGGCACAATAGAAAAAAATGCATGGAATTGACACCCATGCTGAAGTCTGCATCATGCCATCATCAATACACATCTAACAGGTTCTGTTATTCAGCCACTAGGTTGCCTCCAGCTCTTTTGCAATATACTCTGTGGAAAGCCTGTTCCTAGACAGCAATCAGCGGGCCCTGCTTGCTGGTGAATTCTGGGAATTGAAGTCTGCGCATATTACAGCTGCCACGGTTGAGAAACATGGCTATAAATTATAGTGCCTCTTTGAAAAGTGCAGACTAACTGTGGTTCCCAGTGGGGGCATAACGGAAACTAAAACTCTAAAAGGAGGACATCCATTTAGAATGGAGTCTGATTTTAATTTCCCTGACATATAACTAGGTTAACCTACTCAGAGTTAATATAACTATAAAAGCCTCCCAGAGTCCCCTTGAACCATGAGGCGGGTTGTCGCAATTCAGGAGCCAGGCACATCACAGTGGTGGCAAAAATCTCTGCCTAGGCAAGATTCTTTGAGGCTTTTTATGCAGAATACAGGAAGGAAGGAAACTGAGGGCCCGGATACATCTCTGTCATTGGTGGGGTCTGCGGGACAGTTCCCCTACGGGCATCTTGTTGGTGGGAACCAGACGACCTCATTCCCATGGGAACTAGGTGACATCATCCCCATGTCAGGAGTCTTCTTCGGCACCAACAACCCAATGAGCTCATGTCGTTATCAGAGACATACATGCCAGTAGATAGGTTGCTTTCTACGCACATCTTCATCCACATGGCCCCAGTTCCCACAGTGGGTGGCAAGCAAATTTGATGAATAGATAAAACAGAAATAATACCACCACTCCTGCACTGAACAATTGTGCTTTTCTACTTACACCACAGATAACAATTTCAATCACATCCAAAGTTTTTTGGAGGATTGTGTGAGTTGTTAGTGATTCAACTTGTACATCCCTTATTTTTTTACTTGTTTTTTAAAAAATAATCAAGATAATTCCAGTGAGACGTTTGTTAAGTGGGTTTTGTCACACTTTTATGACCTGACTTTATACTCTTTGTCAGAAGGTCACAAAAAGGGAATCACCTGACACCCCCCCCCCAGGACAATCCATCCCTCATCAATATGAGCCACTTGGAAAGCATCTGAAGTTTTTGATCACATGACCAGGCGATGCTTCAGCTACCCTAAGTGTGAAAAACGGTCACTATATTCAGTGCCATTTGAACGGTCACTAAACAAACGGTTGTAACTTGGGGACTACCTGCATTTATTAGGAACTAAAGTTATGTCCTCCCTATTGATGATCATTAAGAAATTAAGATAATTTAGTTGAAAAAAGGAATTGTTCTCAGAACAAACCTGAAAGGTCATTCTGTTTGAACTAAGGAAACGTAAGGAAGAAATTACTTTCCTGAATTGTAAGGCGTTCCTTTATAAATACATTCATCCATACAAGCAGAAGGAAAGGCCTGGGATAGAATTAAACAAGAAAAGTCTGCACTTTCCAATAATTTTTTTCTTGTTTCATTTATGAGTCTATGAAATAATCTCCTAGGTAGGAATCCAATCCATTGGGAACTCATTTTAGTCATGAATGAACAGAAGATTAATAAATCAGCAGATGAGAATAATTCCTCCGAGCCAGAGAGTTGAGAGAGAAACGCTTATAATAGACTACATTTTTCTTCTCTGTAGACTGATTCTCATAACCTCTTCTATGAAGACAAATTTTTAACAAAATCTGCAATACATTTCAAGAGAATTCAATATCCGGTGAGGCCTAACAGATCCAGAAATGGCTTTATTTATGAGCAGCTCATGGATGAAAATTAATAGCAGAAAATGGGCCCACCATTTTAATAAATTATTAAATTATGAAGCCGTGTGCATTTTTATCGAAGAGGAGATGGATGAAATGAATAGAGACATTCTGAGGCATACAAACGGGGGTTTTAAAGTAGTGTTCCTTACAAGAAATGGACATTCATGAAAAGAGATGAAGAGGTCTTTATAACCTTTTTTTAAAAGCGCTTCTCCTCTCTCAGTTGTGTGGAAGCGAGGCGCGGGTATCTCAGGAGAAAAATAAAAATGAATGGACATCAGTGGCAATGGGCTGCTTAAGAATTGTAAAGTGGTGAAGGAGAGAGGGCTTGGAGGAACAGGTAGACACAACAGAGGCTGGTTGAGATTGGCTTGTCGTGTGGGAAGAATGCATGAGAACTCAACGTCAAAATGAATCTGGATGAAGGATTGGATGTGGGGATTGAGAGGAAGAGGAAGATTGAGAAAGATGTGGATAGTCTGGTGTTCGGGGCAAATTTCCTCCAAACCCCACGTTGACTCCTACTACAAACAGAGAGATACAAGATGGCTTTTGAGTACTTCAGACCATTGAATACGAAGGATCAGAATTACAGCCACAACTATCAGTTCTCTAAGGCTGAAAATATGCTGGAAATTGACCACACGATCTGCAATTGGACCTTCAGCAATATCTACACATAGAATATAATGTACCTAACATACGGCAGTTTCACGGAAGGTATGCTGCTACGTTGTCATTTCTGCACCTGTTATGTCTGCCACATTAGTCAACGTAATCCCAAAGGGCCATATTCTTGCCGTACAATTCTCTATTCTATAGGAAGGGAAACCGTTCATAACAGCAGGCAGGGCGACATTTACGTAAATCCTTCCTGAGGTAATCAAATCACTAAGTAGGTAGATGGTGTTAGTTATTTTCAAGATGTTGGGACAACTGGACCACCAGTACAATGAAACCAATTTATTTTTACATGAAAACCTTTAACATGCATGGCATAATTGCTCTTGTGTTGGCCCCTTTTAAAGAGAGAGAGAGAGAAAGAAAGAAAGAGAGAGAGAGGAGAGGGAGGAGAGAAAGGGGGGGGGGAGAGATTTCATTTTTCTCTCTGAAGAAAATGATGAGATGCATCACGATGCATGCTCATTTTTTGGGGGAAAGTAATAAAAAGGTAAGGTGTTGTCAATGATTAAAGTCTCAAAAGAGTGCAAGTTGTGAACATCTGATAATTTAAATCCCCACCTTCCTCAGACCAGATGTTATTGATATCAGAGCCTGGAGGGACCTTTGCGGCTGAAATGCTGGTAACAGCTTTCAATTTGTCAGTACAGGAGAACCTGTCTGATTCAGTGAGTTCAGGAGAAATTCCCAAAGGAACCCCGCGAAGATTCCAAAAAAGGAGATTAGATGATAAGGATATTCTCAGCCAAGGCTACAAAATTTAGACAACCTGTCAACACACATTCTTTACGAACTGAGTCAGCCACTAGCTTACACCTGGCTAGGACCAGGATTTTCCCACAGGTAGGTTAAAAATGATTGCCCATCATTACCGAAAGCTTTTATGTCTTCCTCAGAATCAGGCACTGATAGAGCAGGCCACCTGCGTGCCCCACTCAGCCACTCTTCCACAGGAACGGAGCACACGGAGTGAAATATTACTTTATGAATGTCATATGAAATAAACTATCTCCAAAACCTGTCAACGAAGCAGCAGAAGCTCCCACAGCTACAGAATTTATTGCCTGCTGTGCAGATCTCAAATATTTTGAGCTGAACTGAAAAAAAAAAACTATGTCAGAATTTACAAAAAGAACTGAGGAAAAATTGTTAACATTATAAGAACTTTCTCTTTTTTGGGACAAATAGCATCTACCTGCATAGCTCTAATACTTTCACGGGAGTTTGAAATGAAGAAAATAGCAGACTTCCTAACCTAATTTATTTCTAGCTTTACTGTGGAAAGTTATTTATGAATGACTAGTAGCATGAAAACTTTCCAGTGGTGTGAGTTCAATAAACAACATTTAAAAAGAAGGATGTGTGTGTGTGAGAGAGAGACAAACTACTATCTGTCAGAGTAAAGGATATCTCATTATTCATCCGTGTCCAGAGGTTGGGAGAAACAATAGAAATAGCCTGGAGCATCAGAAAACTTTGTTCTGACAGCAGAACCTCTGGATGTTCAGCACCCATTTTTGGCTAGGTTTCTTCCCTCAGGGAACTGCTATTCCTGAGTGATTAAGTACCACTGACAGCTGGAACACTTGAGGTTAAGAAAATTGCTCAGTAAGAAGTTAGTCTTTCTGGGAAATCTTGTGAAAGCTACCTTCAGAAATTTGAAGCTACAAGTGACTTTGATAAAAACATTTGATATTATACTTGCCTAATTTTGCAATATTTTATGTGCTACAGGATTCCTTAAGAACTTCAGTTGACATGTCGGGTATACAATTTCTGAAGATGCATAGGAAGGAAAGAACTATAATCAAAAGCAAATGTTCTACTAGCAAATTTGGTTATATTTCCATGTTACTGCATTAGACATGAAGGATTTTTTAAAAATTTTAAATTCCCTTCCCAGACTGCTTCCAATTAGTAGTATAAACTGTCAGATAAATAATATTTTAGAAACTCGATAGTTACGCTTTGTTTACTGACAATGATGCAGAATCAATCAGGGGGATATTTTATTTAGTGGTGAGTCATAATAGTAGCGAATGAAGATTTTATTCCAAAAGCAATAAACTTGTAGTTCACCTGAAGCTGGGATTCTCCAGGCAGGTTTAGGATAGTTAGATAGTTAGGTATTTAGATAGGTAGACTAGGTAGGTAGGTAGGTAGATGATAGATAGATGGATGGATGGATGGATGGATGGATGGATGGATGGATGGATGGATGGATAGATAGAGTGAGTGAGTAAGTAGGTAGGTAGGTAGGTAGGTAGAAAGTAGGTAACTAGATAAGAAAAGTAAGTAGGTAGATGCAGGTAGGCTAGATAGATAAGGTAGGTAGGTAGATAGATAGATAGATAGATAGATGGATGGATGGAAGGAAGAAAGAAAGAAAGAAAGAAAGAAAGAAAGAAAGAAAGAAGGAAGGAAGATTGGAAGGGGCCTTGAAGGTCTTCTAGTCCAATCTCCTTTTCAGACCATTCCAGATAATTCTGGAAAATGGCTGTCCAATCTCTTCTTGATAAGCTCCAGTGACCCACAACTTCTGGTGGCAAGCTGTTCCACAGATTAATTGTCTTCACTGTCAGGAAATTTCTTCTTAGTTCCAGGTTGGACCTCTCCATCAGCGGCCCACAACATTTTGAACACCAGGGATCATTTCTGTGGAGATAGGCTTTTCCATGGACCAGGATGGACCAACTGAGGAACAGACAGAGAGATCAACCAACAGAGATTTAACTGTGTTGTTTTCTACCTGTGGCTAAACTCATTTGTAAGTTGACACCAAAATGCAAATATTAAGTATGAATAATCCCAACCATAGTTAATTTGAAGGAGGTACCCCATTCAGCTATATGAATTACGGAATAATTCTATGTGTGTTTATTTAGAATAATTGCCTCTAGGATAAATGTTTTCCCCCGTCTACGTATACATTGCGTGTTCACTAAGTAGAAGTGAAGCCTTTACTAGCAAATCAAGTAAACCTCTCCTTGAAGAAGGATTTCTACAACATTCTAATAATATTGAAACAATCGTCATACTAGCAAGTATTACTTTAAACACACAATCTCTTTCCACCGGAGAGAAAGAGAAATTCAGCCCCTGAATTTTAAGCATTAATTGAACTTGTTAAGTTTTTGTGCTGGTGAAAAGATAATTGCACAAAGAAACATATCTAACCGAATTCAGAACCTCAGCGGACTCCATTTATGTTTCATTACTTTTTTTTTATGCTTCCAGTTCAGAATATGGATGAGGTTACACGACGTTTCTACTTTCTAGCTGATTGCTTAAAGGGGCTGTTAAACCGAAGGAAGTGAAATTATTTAGCAGGGAGGAGGGAAAAGGTACTGTATATAAGGAATATATTCTGACACTGAGAACCAAATTGAGGCAAAGTGGGACGGGAAGGTTCCCTGGCCTCAATTTTAAAAGCAAAATAATGGTAAAATACACAATGTTGTCTTTCATGATTGTCCCAAAAGTGCTTTTCCAAAATATTTTTTCCTTCAACTTCAGAAACGTTTTCAAGGAAAGAAACCAAGAAAGTCCAGTACAATACCCAAAATTATAAGACATTGTGTGTGTGTGCATGAATTTTAATTAATTTTAAATTAATTGTTTGGAAACCACGTTCTTTACTGGTCTGTAACCTTAATAAAGATTTAATTGGGTTTAGAGATTTTGGATACTATTTGGTCCATTATGCCTTTTGATTTAACCTCCCAAATAATTACTAATTACATACTGAAACCTAGAGAAGCCTCCATCTTTGATGCCGTCTTTTCATTGTGTGCAAATATGCAGGTAAACATCTATATTTCTCTATTCGAGACGCGCAAAAGCGAATGTGAATTTTCAAATGAACCTGTCCAGTTGGCAGAATGAGTTGTAAACCAGCTGCCAGAAGCTACCTGAAACTTAAACTGTTTTATAAAACGCTTCACCAAATTATTTATGACAGTCTGTTTTTCCCCCTTTCCTTTCTGTTAATTGGTAGGAAAGTTCACGCAGCTTGGAACTATGTTTTCTTATTTGTGTGATTTTTCTCTTCATTGTTTTGCTGTTGTAGTGCACATTAGCATCTTTTCCAGTGTAAATATTTTATACATGGTTTTTAATCTGCCAGCTGTGGTTATTGCATTTCTGAGTATTTCCCAAAGCATACAGTCAATTATTGTTGGAGATTTAATTCCTTTTCTTTTGCTTGCATTTGGGGCCTTAGATCTGCAACTTTATCTTCTCCTTTAAGGTACATTCCTTGTCAGTATTCCTTTATCTGCTTTAAATTATTTATTTTAATTGATGTTAGCTTTTATCTTGCTCTTTTTTTGGATACCTCCATGCAGCGGTATACATCCCACCATTAGATCATCTGGATAGCTATTTAGCTATATAATTTCAATCAATAAGCCAAACAAAGCTAGTTGAAATTTGCAGCTTTTGATCTGAAATATTTGGTAGATGCATATCAACCATGGCTTGCTGTCACGTTAAGTAGTGTTAGCTCTCTTCATTCATGCAACCCCAAGAGAAGATCAAGACATTTTGTGGCCTGCCTTTTTCCTCCAGACTGAGGTACATTTGCTACGCAACAATATTGTTCTTTTACACTTCTTGGGGTTCAAGGAGGATCTGCTGGTGTGTGGGTATGAGTGTGCCAGTGCCCTGAAGGTCAGGGCCCCAAATATTTTTTGTTTGCTCTGAATCTTTCCAAAACGATTTCTAAGAAGCTGGAGAATATATCAGCGGTGCTTAAGGCTACCCGATTCCAAAGCCACACATATAAGAAACATGTGTGGTTTCTTATCAAGAAAAAGGCTTTTAGGGAATTAGTGGCAAGATTTTTTTTTAAAGCTCAATCTTTAAAGGTGGGAGAAGAAAGTGACACCTCTGTCAGATGATTTAAAGCCACTGAGGACTCAGTCAGACAACAGACAAGGAATATATTTTCCCCGGGGCGAGATCCTGTCATGCCAGACACAGTCATCTGTACAAAAACCAGAATGCAACTCAGCAGGGCCTCCTCTTTGCATTTCTTTGTCAGGAAAAAAACCCCAGCGATGCTCTCCGGAAGAACCATGAATGGAGAGGCCTTTGATTCCTCTTGATCTTGGGTTCTCCGGCCGAGAGAGGGTGGGGTTTGGTGAGTTTTCAAGTGGCAATTATGGTCGGTGAAATTAGCCTGCACAGAACTGGATTCCTGTTTCCAGGCTGTGGTCTGTCGCTTTTCACCATCCCAACACCTTCTGGTTCCTGGCGAGGAGCTGCAGAGCTGGGCTTCATCTCCAGAGACTTTGTGGTTTCCGTCTAGGTGGTGATTGTACAACGAAGAGAAGGAAGCCCAAATGCAGCCCATGGCCATTCCAGCAACTACTTGCTTAGTGATGAATCAGAATCATTCAACGGGATCACAATTTCTCACAGGTTCATTATGCCCCCAAAGAACAGACGAGATCCTTCAACGTTTAATTGTTTCTGCACTGAAAATGAAAACTGTAATTATCCCCTTCTCTTTGAATGGTAGAACGCCTGGCGAGATGCAGAGCTTTAGACTTCGATCCAAGTTCCCATCAGCACAAGGATTCTTCTATCTCAAGAAGATACTACTAGGTCCGGGATCAAATTCATCCAAGTTGAAGACAACGGATAACGGGATGGCTGAGCCTAGGTAGTGAGACTCACTTAATGAGGTAGTCCTCACCCCCTGTTTTGGCCTTCAAAGTATTTTATGCTCAGGACACAGGACTGAGCAGAATTGGTTTGATATTCATCAGGTAGATTGCTTTATCCAGGTACAGCAACTTGAGAAGGAGGTTACATATTGAATTAATACCATAAAAATATTTTTGAGAGCTTACAAAACTAGGCTCTTCTCCTGAACCCCAACAGGACCTATTATATGACCAAACTACCCCAACAGACTTATTTTATACACATTACAAGTTATTCTTGTATTCCGTTAGCATCCATCCATGTTTGATGCTTGGTTTACCTTCCTTCTTCTTGGGTACCCGGTTTCCACTCTATTCTACTTACTTTCATGCTTCTCCTGTCAATTGCACCTCCAGCCATTTCCTTCTGGTCCCAGCGGATTACATCTGCCACCCTACCTTCCCACCGGCTGTTGCAGCTTGCAAATTCTCACCCATTTCCCCACGTTTAGTAAACATTTCACTTTTTCTTCCCCCTTTTCTCCGAAGGCATTTTTATGGTGGTTGAGGCATTCCTGAAGCAGGCAACACAGGGAAATAAGGCTGGTCTTTTCTATTAAAAAGTAGGGAAGAGTCGGAGAGGAGATGCAGTTGTAGCTTTGGGGTTTGCAGGATCTAAACTTGTGCTGCTGCAATTAAAATGGTAATTAAAACGACTGTCTGTGCATATTAATTAGAGGAGCCGGAGTTTAAGCTGACTCGAGGGAAGCGTTACCTTTTCACCAGACTTAGCCAAGCTGCTAAATTATGATTTCTTAGCTCCATGATAATCTTGAAAAGTCCATAATCCCTGTACTTATTCTTCTGAAACTGCCAGTTACGTGCTTGGAGACCCCTGCCGAACACCAGAAGGATCGAGGTAGACGGTGTGCACGTGACAACACCAAAGCACAACGTGTGTCTCAGAACAGGAAGATGGGGCACCTTCGTCAGAGGGCACAATCTGTCACTGTGATTCAGTCCTTGATAAGGATTTATACCCATATAATAATAATAATAATAATAATAATGATGATGATGATGATGATGGAGGAACTGGAGGGAGGTAATTTAGTATACAGTCTCACAGCCCAAGAAAGTAGGATTTGGAGCAAAGTAGAACTTCCCAAGCCATTCACCTGAAGCTTAGGCATGCTTATTATGCGTTGCTCAATGAAGTGCAGACATGGGCGTCTACAGGAATTCCTCTTCAGGGTGGGGAGTGGAACTGCAATTAGGGGTGAAATAATTTGTGCACGCAGCTCACAATTCTACTACACGTCCGTTTTCCCTCTGTAACTGAACGTGCGTTTGTGTGTGTGTGTGTTCATGTGGAGCCTGGTCTTACATACCACGGCAGTGAAAAAGTACCTTTGCCTTCTGAACACACACAAAAAATTGTTGATTAATAAACCCACTGGATTGATAGATTATACTGAGTTGGGCTCCTTTTGACCAAGCTACAGTGGTTGGCATCGCGTGCCCAGGAAAGTCATATCCGTGTGCAATTAATTAAACTGGGTTTTCATGTCACATACATTGAATCAGAACCCCAAAGGTGGTTTTTCAAAAGGAAACTGGACTTCCTTTGTTTTTCCCTTGAAGACCTTTCCCCATCTCATCCAGGAAGCTTCCTCAGAACTGAAGAAGAAGCTTCTTGGATGAGAAGCAAAATGTCTTCAAGGCAAGAAAGCCCAGTCAGAACTAAAGAAGCTTCTTGGATGTTTGCCTTCAAGGGAAAACCAAGAAAGTCCAGTTGCCTCCTGAAAAACCACTTTTGGGACAACCATTTATTTATTTTGTCAACAAGAAGGAAACAAGTAACAGTATAAACATAAACAGTGGCACAAAATGGGCACAATTAAAGGATATAAATAGGCGAAACGTAGCCATAAACACATGGGGTGATTACAAATGGATGGGGACAGCAGGACAGGGACGGTAGGCACGCAGGTGCACTTATGCACGCCCCCTTTAAGGACCTCTTAAAAAATGTGAAAGGTCCACAGTAGACAGTTTAAGGGGAAAAGCACGGGGATTAGCAAGATCAACAACAGGAACCATGATCTGGATGACTGAGAATCTCCGTAGACATTGAGTCAAAATCAACTCAACTACATCACGGCCAAACCACCAACAAGCTGCTTTCCAGAAAGTTTCAAAGGAAAAGGATGGATTGTAGTTTTATAGGACAACTCTGCAGGAATTCCAGCATTGCTCTTTGAAATTATTTACTTGGGATTTTAGATGGGAGTTCCTCCGGATTCTGTGAATGATCAGAGACTAACAATGAAATTCCTGAAAAGTTGTACTGGGCTATAAAACTACAGCTCCTACTACACTATTGGTGAGCTTTCTGTAAAACAACTTTCTGCACACTTTCAGATGTGTAGAATTCAATTCCCAGAATTTCTCAGGATCCTGGCCGGAACTGAGAATTCTAGTTGAGGAATCATATACCTGGAAACTCCCCAAATTTCAAAATGCTAGTAGTGGGATTTGAGAGAAGGGTGGAGGAAATGGGTGTTCTGGACCAGGATGGAGAAAAATGGATGTCCTTGACCACGTATGAAACTCCTACGTATAATTGTTCTGTACTTCAAGCTCCACAGAAGCTGTGGGAAATGCAAATCTGTTTCTACAGATGCACAAATCGTTTCCTGGCCTGGCTTGCTAGCCTATAATATTCTTCACGTGCCCAAATCATGTATTATATTAAATATTAAAAGTCCTCTTGAGAAAGAGAATCACAGTTTGGGCATTTCAGACTGGCTTCAGTCCCAAATAACAAAGTTATTCTATTGCATAAATAAATGCAGGATATAGCTTTCATTAGAGATGAGAACAAACTTTGCTGACTGCCAGCAGTTCGATCTTGACCAGTTCAAGGTTGACTCAGCCTTCCATCCTTCCGGGGTTGGTAAAATGAGGACCCGGATTGTTGGAGGGCCAGAGGTTGACTCTGTAAATGGCTCAGAGAGGGCTGTGAAGCAGCCTACAAGCCAAACTGCTATTGCAGAGTCCAAGAGTCCATATCAATAGCTTGTGTCTTGTGAGCTTAGAGGCAGCCTGATTCTGAATTTCTGCAAAAAGAGGGCTTTTGAGAACTGAAGCAAAGAAAAGCAATCTTTTAAGTGTGCTGGATTTTTATTCCCTCATGAGATGAGGCTTTTGAAGGCGGCCTCTGATAGAGCTGATGTCTTGAACAAGGGAATGGGCCATCTTTCTCCACCTCTCCATCCCATAATTCCTTTCCTTTCAAAGAATCTCATTCTGGAATTTTCCCTTCTTGTTTAATCAACGGTGAGACAATACAGGAGCCACATTCAATTATTCCAAATGGTTTAGTTGGCAGAGAATTCATCAGCTCCGCAGAGTTTTCTCATAGGTCTCAGCACTCCTTGTTTTGTCATCTGGAAATAATAGAATGTGTAGCAATGAATTGTACTAGCTGCAAAAATATATATATATATAAAAAAATAGGCAGAGACAGAGGCTTTCTTACTATTTTGCGGTACACTAATGTTAACTCAGCTTAACCAAAATGATTGCCTTTTAGTAATCTTGGATTACGCTTTCCTGTTGAACAGTGTGCTAAATTTGTATCAAATTAACAAGGAGTTGTGCCACATTTACTCTCAGAATGTAGGAACAGAAGCCGTGCATATCAAACCGGCATTTAAGCTGTGCTGCATGTAAATAGATTTCCTTCCTGCTGTTCCCACTGCAAGGGATGCTCCTGGTGTCTGCTTTCCCATTTACGAGGGGAAAAAAACCTGGCGAATTCTACCTTTATTTGGCCCCCGATTTCTGTTCACCCTTTAAAATGTAAAAAGAAAAGAAAGAAAAGCCCTTGGTGATCTGATCTCTTTTTCTTGCACTTCAGTTCCTTCTGTAACAAGTGTGACACACTGGATGGAAAAGTGCATTTAGCTGAGTCTAGCAAAGACCAATGAGACATGGAGAATGAAGAGTAGGGAGAGTAGACCAGACGCACGAACGTTTAACAGCTGTATTAGTGCAAGAATAAAGTGTAACGACAACGGCGGTTGGAAGCGCGCGGCCGCTTTTGTAGTAAAGCGGTCCCCGGCTCCCAGCCACTGACCGACCTTCAAACTTCCTGCGCAAACCGCGCGGTCAGGGATTGGTCCTCTAGTCCTTTGAACTGATTGGTTGGGGTGACCTGTCAGTCAATACTTAACAGAGAAGATGGCATGTGTTCACTGAACAGGTTGTTTGAGAGTCCTGAAAAGGCATTCCTCTAAAATTCTGCTTCCTCATGTCCTTCATCTTAATCCAGAGCCCTTCAAACTTGGCAGCTTTAAGACTTGTAGACTTCAACTCCCAGAATTCCCCAGCCAGCAGAGCTGTACCTGTAGCTTTCCGTTACCTCAGAGCTCTTCAAACATGGCAGCTTGAAGACTTGTGGACTTCAACTCCCAGAATCCTCCAGCCAGCATCGCTAATCCATGATCAGAACAACTATTCTGATGACAGAGACACGCACAACACCAGGTTCCCAATTATTCTTCCAACTTCTTTCCATTTTTTCCTTTACCCTGAAATTTCTAAACAAGAACAATGGTAGGGCAAGTTCGAAGCCATTTCACAAGTTTATCCTTCCTTTTGAATAATATAACATTGCCTGAAGTCACGGTCAACCATTTCAAACTCATTAATTTTGGTCCCATAATTCTGGAGGGTTAGAAGCAAAAACAAAGAACTAGGTCTTCCTGGGGAGCCAAAGGTTAGCCACAGAGTTTGCAGGTGTCTCCTGGTCTTCAAGATCTCCTTGCTCATGTCATGACACTCAGGTGAGGCGGAAATTGTTCACCACAACCGCCTCGCCCAGGAGTGAATGTCCCAGGCAGTGTACAGATTTTGTACGTGAGCCACCCACAACTGCAGGCGTCCCAATCTTTACATCTAAGTAATGCAATGGGTTGTGTCTCTCTCCCCAAGCACATTACTTCCTGTATTCGTTTTATTTCATTATGGTATTCCCTTCGGTATGTAGCTTTGGTTTCTTGGTTTATGTAATTAATTTGTTTCAGCAACTGGAAACCAGTATCAGACCATTTGGAATTTGCTTTAATAAGTAGCTTGGTGATCTGTAGATTATCTCTTGAATCAAGAGAGGAGGCACAAGGCAGGGAGGGGTTTTAAGTTTAAATTTTAAATTCTGGGTTTTTAAGTTAGA
>JANHFP010002728.1:69571-79846 GCA_032468135.1 Calamaria suluensis | reverse complement strand
CAATCCCATAATTATTACCCCAGACCAGCTAAGCGAAAGAGATAAGTCTTCAGCTCCCGGCGAAAAGTTGGAAGGTCTGGGAGCCTCCGTAGTGCAGGTGGTAACTCGTTCCAGAGGGACGGGCCTGCCACAGAGAAGGCATAAAACCCATAAAATAATAATAACAACAATAATTTGTATTATTATTTCGTATGAACTTCAAAAATATTATTATAAACTTTTATTCATTAAACATGAAACTCAGTCAACTAAACAGATGTATCAAAAATCTCATTGACTGGCTCTGATGGTTGATATGGACTGCTGCAAGCATCATAGATATCAACCAAGTATCTTCTTAAACTGTATGTTGTTACAAGAAGCGGAGTCTTTTGCAGCTCTGCTGGTGATACAGCAGGAAGCTACAGCTTCTTGATGTATTTTCCAATAGAAAATTCTTGGACATGGTACCAATTGCCCCAATGACATTGGGTATCACTTTTACATCATCATCATCATCATCATCATCATCATCATCATCATCATCTCTTTTATTCATTAAACATGAAACTCAGTCAACTGAACACTTAAAGGTGTATCACAAATCTCATTGACTGGCTCTGATGGTTGATGTGGACTGCTGTGTGCATCATAGATATCAACCAAGTATCTTCTTAAAATGTATGTTGTTACAAGAAGCACAGTCTTTTGCAGCTCCTCTGGTGCTACAGCAGGAAGCAGCAACTTCTTGATGTATTTTACAATACAGAATTCTTGGAGATGGTACCAATTGCTCCGATAACATTGGGTATCACTGTTACATCATCACCACCACCATCATCATCATTATTATCATTACCTCTTTTATTCATTAAGCATGAAACTCACTCAACTGAACATATGAAAATGTGTCTCAAATACTATCAACTGGTGCTAATGGTTGATACGGGTTGCTGCCAGCATCCTAGGTATCAAACAAGTACCTTCTTAAGATGTACAATGTTCCAAGTAGCACAGTTTTTTTCATCATCATCATCATTCACACATTGAATGGTCATTTGAAGTTGGCTTTACTTGGACCTGCTTCCATCCTGAAATGATATCTGTAACATCATTAAATATCCATATTCTTGCTTATCTCAAGTTCTTAGTAAGGCCTCGGTAGGTAGACAAAAATGTCAAACCCAGTTTAAACATCTGGCTGACTGTGTGATGATCAATAATAATAATAATAATAACAATAATAATAATAACACATATTTTGAAGTGCATACAAAGAGTTAAACAGCAAAATGAACAGAATAAAAGATAAAAGTGATGAAATGTTTTAGAAGAAATTGAAATGAGGCCATGCTGGAAGTATTTAAGTATACAAAGAATAATAATATGTTAAAGTGCAGAATTGAAATAAATACTAAAGATGTTAATGTCCCCACAAAATTGTTGAAAATAAAATTAGAAAACCTGTAAGAATGTTGAAAAAAAAAACCAGGAATGCTGCAGGTAAAAATGATACAATAGGAGAAATGTTGGTGCATGCTGGTTAAATTGTGCCATACAACACATTTGCATTTGACTTGAAGAATGTCATTATTGTATTTTATTTACAAGACTGAATGAAAAACAAATACAGTGAGACTAATTTATTAATTTTACCCTGTATAGATTGGATTGAAAGAGTAACAATAGTGACCAAACTTTAGGAAGTGCACTATGGGGTTATGTTGTGCATCTATGTGTAGGCCAAATTCTTGCTGTTCAGCAGATCACTGAGAGTTAAAAGAAAGTGTGAAAAAAGCTTAGTGTACATGTATATAATAAAGTGAAAGAACATATGTTATAGATTGTTTTTAACAAATATGAAGTTGGGATTGATTGCTGAATGAGTAATCTATGATAAACGTACACAATCTGTAACAGTAAATAGAACAGAACAGAACAGAACAGAACCGAACAGAATATAATTTTATTGGCCAAGGGTGATTGGAAACACAAGGAATTTGTCTTGGTGCATATGCTCTCAGTATATATAAAAGAAAAGATAAGTTCATCAGGAATCATAAGGTACAACACTTAATGATAGTCATAGGGTTCAGATAAGCAATCAGATTAAAAAGTGGCAAATTAAAAATACTGTTTTGAGTTTTACCTGTTAATATATAAATGTGGAAGCTAATCATCTGAAATTCCCTTCAAGTGTTTTATTGTCCCTGTAACCATCTAGAAACACAATTGTACTGCATGAATTTTCTTTCAAGCATCCTCTTCATTTATAATGCAAAATGAAGCTCTTCATTTTTCAGCTATTTATGTTTTAACAGCTTAACCTGAAGAGTTAATGCTTTCCATTAGAAAATGGAAATCACTTCTGTCCTACTTTTGTGGTCAAGAAGAATTATGTCCAGTTTCAGCTGTTTTACTTTCTGTTAGTTATTGTCATTCTTTAGAGCCTAATCCTCAGATACTACGATACTATAATGTGTATCAAGTCTATATCGTGTTCGCTTCGACAGCACATATACTAAAATTGGAACGATACAGAGAAGATTAGCATGGCCCCTGCACAAGGATGACACGCAAATTCGTGAAGCGTTCCATTGTAAAGAAAAAAAAGAAAAGTAGCATTGTGAATGGTTTTGGATTTTGCCAAGAGATTTTGAATGGGATGTACAGAGTAACAGAACTATTAAAACAGTTTTAAAATTATCTAAATACTTTGGTTCATCTAAATTGATTCAATTCATAACCAGGATGTTTAGATTTCTGTAAACCTGTCCTTTCTGCCCTTTGATTATTCATCTTAATAGTTGGGAATCTATATGCTAGTCATAACAGCAGCTCAAATAAACTTTATTTTGTAATGGGATTTTCATAACTACTAATAAAAAGGTCATAAGTCACATTTTCCAGCACCGTCATAACTTTGAACAATTGATCAAGAATGGTCATTAAGCAAGGTCCTCCTTTCTTATGAAACAATGAATTTTTTGGAAATTTGGCTATTTCCCCAAAAGACTTTCAGTAATACCATTAGTGTTTTTTATATAAAGCAGATGAATGTAAAATTCCTCCCCTGTGTTATTAAAAGACAATGTTAGTGGAGTCAAGTTAGTCAATCCTTTTCATGCCACTGTTTCTACCTATCCCGTATTCACAGAACGAGCCATGTTCCCATATCTGTGACAACGTGCCTTAAGGCATTTAGGTGCCAGGCCTTCTCTTTCGTAATGCCCTTCCTCTTCTCCCCTCCCCCCAGTTGATTGCACCCTTCTGCCTTTTAAGTGTACCTTGAAGACCGGACTTCTTCCATAGGAACGTCTTTAGGAAGGACCATGTTAGTTAACTATGTGGGAATTCAATCGTTATGATAGGTGTTTTAGTCCCATTTGTAAAATTTGTATTCAATACTGTTTTTAAATACATACCCTACTCTTGAGTTGTTTATGAATTGGATAGGCTGTAAGTTTTTATCGGGCCTGCCTTGGCCCTTCAGCGAGGTGGGGCTAATGTTTCTGCAAGCGTGTTCTAGTTTCTGGCATAACTTTCAACTTTTCCCCCAGTAGATCTTGGCTCACTTGTTCTTTTTGGAGTATTTGAAATCCAGATGGTTAAGAAGCACAATGGAAAAATTCTGCTTTCCAGGCTTCTGTTGAACAGTATTTTCCTGCTAGGCTTTGATATAGTAAGGCATTCATTTGTGAGTTAATTGCCAAGCTGATTGCAGTTTAATTTCCAGTCTGCTGGATCACAAAAAAAAAACCCCAGCCTGCCGTCTTTTTTTTTTAATCCTTGAGTCTTCTTTTTCACAAGGTTTGATGTTATTCATGTCTTCGGTGTTATTTGCAGTATGTCATAACATCCCTATTTCACAGTTCCTGTGTCTTTCTGGGATAGGCTCTATAGAAACTTTGAGTCATATAATGTTCCATTGTTCATTTTACAAAGATCAGCAGCCTCTCCTGCTTTATCCTACCCTTCAGAAGATTTAAGGCAGAGTGTTTGACTGCTACCTTTCTTACCTGTTGGCTGATCTTTATCACAACATTTCCTTGGAGTTGCTAAATGTCCGTGACTGTATGTGACATTTGGCCACTCCCTGGCTTGTGAAATCTCATTACTATGTTTTCTATTTTATCTGCACTGTATTCTATTTTAGTTATAAGCAGGTCATTGCCTATAACAGTGATGTCTAACCTTTTTGCCATTGTGTGCCAAAAGTGGGGGGGTGCCTGGGGTGGGTTGCATATCCGCGTGCCCACACCCATAATTCAATTCACCCCACCCTCTCTAGAAAGGCTGTGGAACCTAGGGAGAATGAAAAACAGGCCTTCCCCACACCCCCAGGCCCTCCAGAGGCTGGAAACAGCCTCTTTCCTGATTTCTGGTGGACCTGGAAGGCCCGAAAATCAGCTCGCCACTGCCTGCATGCATATCATAGCTGAACAGTGCTTATGTGCCCACCGATATGGCTCCGCGTGCCACCTGTGGCACCCGTGCCATAGGTTCGCCATCACTGGCCTATAAACAATTTTAAACCTGTAAGACTGTCGATTTGGACATTTGTTAAAAAGTCGATAATTAATTAAAGTACTAATTCCCCCTCCTGAAACTATGTTGTGTATATATTTAAAATAAAGAATATTTGTTTTCAATGTTAATTTCTTTGAATGTGCAAGAAAACGTTCTTTCTGCTCTCAGAGCAAAATAGACAGAATTTCAAAGTTAATTTAAAAAGAATTCAAAACATGCTGAGTACATAGATATGTGATCTCATTCACAACAACTGAGATGTACGAGGAAAACACCCTGCAAGTAGATTGAGGACTGGTCCAGGATATTGTCACCACAGACTTCACCTCCAAATTTAAAAAGAACGAAGCATCGTGGACCATCTCTGCCTTCCCGGAGTTGCAGCTCTGGATTGGATCTTTTTATCTAACTGAATTATTCAGTGGAAAAAAAATGGTAGAAGGAAGGGAAGTAAAACTTAAGCCTAACTGCAAAACAAATGAAAATCATTTCGCATGCCAATAAAGGAGAATATTTGTAGCGGGGAGTTGAAATGAGAGGTTTTTTGTATTCTCTGAACTTGATGCACTGATGATGTAACCTAGTTTGGGGAATTAAATGTCTGCAAAAAACAATCAAGATCAGAGAGCACAAAGGATCTCTCAGTTTGCATTGCTTTGTAAAAGTATGTAATACACATAGTTGCACATTGAAAGTATCTGGAAATAGTCAAGAGTGGTCAACTTTCTTCACTTAAACTACAGGAAAGAGAGCTATCTTGATAGCCAATTCTGATAGATACAGGTGGGATTCTTTTATGAAAGTGTATTATTTCTTTTTGAAGGGAATTACATACTATGAATTACATTTTAAAATGTTAACTTGGTCAACTTGTGATTCTTAATGGTACACAATTGGTGTGTCTGTAAATATATGCGCTGTCTTAATTTAATCAGTGATCCTATTGCTGTATATGTTTCATTTAGTTTTCTAATGTTAACTCTGCTTTTTCAAACTATTACCTTTGTGATTGTGCTGCTTTGCTGTTAAGATTATAAAATATTAGTAAGGTAGTTGGCTCGTTTAGAATCTAGATTTTTTTTTCCATCTGTATTTTTTATAAATAATTTAAGGCCGCAAACATACTTAATACTCCTTCCTCAGACTTTTTTCCCCCAAAAAAACCCCAGTGAGGTGAGTTTGGGTAAAAGAGAACGATTGACCCAAAACATACATTTCTTTGTCAAGTGCAGTTACCACAATGAAATTCAATTGTTCATTTTCATATGAAGTATTTTATAATGTTGTTAAAGTTTCTGGAGGTTTTTTGGAACCATGCTGTCCAAATTGTTCTTGTGTTACAAATACTATAGAAAGCACTACATTCACTAAAGTACATGAAATTAAAAACATTTTCAGTAGTATGGAATGTGATTGCTTATATGAATTTGACCATGACATTAAAACAACTAAGGCAGTGGCTCTTAACCTGGGTTCGATCGAACACTAGGGGTTCGGTGAGTCAGTCTCAGGGGTTCAACAGACTTTGTTGTGAAAATGGAATGCGTGGCACTTGCCAAGGTAAAGCCACGCATTTCTGAACTGGTGTCTCAAAGGCAACAGCAGAAGTCACACTGATTTGCAGTAAATATTCATCATTATTGTAGCAGCGTAACCTGATGGAAATTAGGTGATGGGGGTGTGTTAAAATGTTAAAAATAATAAATAGCATAAATAAAATAAGTTCAATTATTGGAATACATAAGGTTAAAAATTAAAGCCATTTCAGTGTGGTAGTATCAAAAAAGGGTCATGTCTTTGGGAAACGTTTTGTATGTAATTTGTTGTGAGTTCCTGCATTGTATTGGTTTTGTTCTTTGAACACAGTGATGTTAATGCACGATTCATTTTGTGAACCGGTAAAACATAGAATAAAAAAGGGGTTCGGTGAATGTGCATATGAAACTGGTGGGGTTCATGTACCTCCAACAAGATTAAGAACCAGTGAACTAAGGCATATATAGTATGCCATAGATGTAATGATTTAGAGGGAACACTGTCAGAATTGAAAAATTGCATGTGTTCTGTAATAAGCTTATAAAGTCAGAAAATACTAGTGTCCATCTGAGGTGGCTGTGACTTTGTTTTTTTGGGGTTTTTTTTGGGTTTTTTTCTTGGTGAAGTGCAGTAGTGGTTTGCAAATCCCATTGCTACTGGTTTGCTTGTGGGCACCCACACCTTTGCGCATGGCATTTCTGTGCATGCGAAGAAGTGGGTGGGCAGAGCCTCCCGTCGCCAACGTTACCAGTTCGCCCAATCCAGGGCGAACCGATAGCAACCCACCACTGGTATAAGTTGAATATAAACATCTGTAGGTTGCAGTAATTATAAAGTACAATTTTTCTGCAGAAATATATTTATATCAATTACAGTTTCATTGTTTCTGATATTAGTAAAACAGTACAGTAGTACTGAGCTCCTCGAGACCGGGTACAAGATTTTCCTTCTGCACTTTCTTTCTGTATATTAATATTTCTTTCCTTGTTACATATTACTGCATGGCAAGTTGTTTTGAAAAGGATGTGCAGTTACTCAACTTCCTCCTCCTTTATAAATATTACTATTAACCCTGTAATTTTCCCTCTGGGGGAGTTTTCAAATTTTGAAGAATTAGATATTTTCATAATATATGAGTAAATATATGTTCTGTTCTCATCTTTCATATTTTTTGTTATGGAATTTCATCTGTGTTGTATTCTGCCAATTGCTAATACTCCAAATTTAATGCAATTTGGCATTCTCTATACCAGTGGTCGGCAAACCGCGGTTCACAAGCCACATGCGGCT
The DNA here is from genome assembly GCA_032468135.1 of Calamaria suluensis. NCBI lineage: Eukaryota > Metazoa > Chordata > Lepidosauria > Squamata > Calamariidae > Calamaria > Calamaria suluensis. Next base: position 72,511 of record JANHFP010002728.1, on the reverse strand, counting down.
TGTTGGCTTCTAGAGTGTGGCTGTTCCCCACACGTCTGTAGAAACGCCACCCTGAAGACTTCCAGCTTTCAGGGTGGCGCTTCTACAGACGTGTGTGGAACAGCATTCTCCAGAGGTTTTGGGGCGGCTCTGCCCCCATCCCTGCCTCTTGCCCTTTCAAACGCTGCCCAAAGTTTTCGGAAGAATGATGGAGGACTTTGGGGCCTGTTACCTTCCCACCAAAGGTGGTCCCTATTTTTTCTACTTGCATTTTTTACGTGCTTTCAAACTGCTAGGTTTGCAGAAGCTGGGACAAGCAACGGGAGCTCACCACGTTACGCGGCACTAGGGATTAAAACTGCTGAACTCCGACCTTTTGATTCACAAGCTCAGCGTCTTAAGACATTTGAGCCACGGCATCCCTTGTCTAAATCTTCATCTAAATCATTAGCATTTTCATAAAAACTGTAAGTGATTTTGACTTTGTGAACAGTGTTGCCTCATTGACCAATGTCTGTAAAGCACTGTATAGAACAATTACGTTAAAGCCAACTCTTTCTTATCCTCATCTCCTGTCCCTTTATGTTGAGTAGCAGCAATACAATAGCAGCACTGTTGTCTGCAGCTGGAATTGTAGCCAGCCACAGAAAGAAGAAAAATGGGTACATTCTTATCTCCAGTTCGTGTGTGCTGCAAAATGTTTGACTGTAAACATTAATTAAAGTCTTTGAGCAAATATAAATTAAAAGAAGAGATAAACAAGGTCAAAGTAACAAGCCGGCGTGATGTCCAAAAGCTTCTAAAGCTATAGTAGTTGCCAAAATTGTGGAAACCTTTTGGGAAAAGTGTATTTTTGAAAATTAGCTAATAGCACTACTTTTTGGGGGGAGTAGTACCATACAATTCTATATCAATGGAAAGATAATCTAATCAAGAATGTAATGCAGTAATTTTTATGAAGGATTTGCTATTAGAATAGCAGTTACAGTATAAAGAAGAAAAGTGAAATGTAGAAAAAATGAGATAAAAAAGTGATCCCCATAGAAGAAAAAAGATATATAAAAATGATCACCACATCAGTTAATATTTAGTTGGGTAACCCTTACCATGAATTACGGCCTTACAATGTCTTCCCATGGAGTGAATCAAGTCCACCGCTGGTTCGATCATTGACACCTCCCTTGCTTCCGCTCTTTGGCAAATCTTTTGAATAGCCTTGTCCCTGCGTTGCTCATCGCGAGAAGGAGGTACAGAGCGATGGCTCCTAGAAGGGCAGGATGCACTAGATCCGTGATGGCGAACCTATGGCGCGTGTGCCATAGGTGGGACACGGAGCCATATTGGTGGGCACGTGAGCACAGGGATAAAGTAATTGGCGGAGTGCATAGAATTATGGGTGTGGGCACGCAGGCGACACCCCCCTGCCACGTGTCCCCTGCTTTTGGCACTCGATGGCAAAAAGGTTAGCCATCACTGCACTAGATGATCCTGCTGATCTGGACTTCCGTGCTGGAAAGCCAGATGGACTCCCTGAAGCTTCTTAGACAGTGCCTTTGGGCATGATGAGATTGAAGACAGGCAACTAAACCGAAATGCGTAAATATACAATAATGATCAGATGGTAATTGAGCATGGAGCTCTTACACGGCTATGGACTGTAGAGCCCCGAACAGTCAAGCAGGTGCTAGCATTGATAAGACAAGGGGACCTTTGTGTCCTAATCTTGAAAAGATCCAATTCCAAGGCACCATTATTTGCTGTGAGTTTCCTTCAATATAGCCTTGGCTGGGCATGGGTCCTTGGGAGCCAATCCCCTTAAGGCGGACCAATATTGCTTTTATATCCATCAATGCCCCATCCTCCAGTAATCCAACTGGTGCTCAATGAGTTGCCAGCCTCGTTGATTAAATATATGCTGTGTTCTAGCCCCCTCCCAATCCGGGAGCTTCCTTCCAAACATCTCTACCCTTCCAGGGTCTAAGATCCAATCCGTATATATATGCACTTTAAAATAATTTACCCGGTGAGAAAAAAGGTGGGAGAAACCTTTGTGTCAAGTTAGCAGGCAGCAGAACCATACCTGACTGCTGTCTCCACGTATGAGAAGGTGCGTCTCAGGTAAGACCTTTTAGTCCTTTTAGTCCTGCAACTGTTATAATGTGAAACCAAGATTGAATGATTGCTTCTTTCCCTCTTCTGTCACGATTCTTAAGCTCCTCCCCTCCTGGGGCTTCCCGCTTTTTCTGCTCAGTCCTGACTTCGTAGGACCTTCGTTGCTGAGTCTCCGATTTACTTTAAAGTAGAAAATTCTCCAATTCATCAGGAAAGTGGCTGGATCATTTTAAAAACCGCTGCGGAGGTCACGGTTTGGTCCGGTGAGGCTCCTGGTCTGCAGAAACCTCCGGTCGCATAGGCCCCTTCCAGGCCTCCCTGGGCCGTTTTTTTTTAAGACGGCTCCATAGATTTTTAATTGGGTTAAGGTATGGGCTATTGCCAGGCCATTCCAGCAGTGCAATATTATTATTTTGAAACTCCCCCCAAAAAAGTAGTGTTATTAGCCATCAAACCTCAAAAATAGACTTTTCCCAAAAGGTTTCCACAATTTTGGTCACTACTTTACGTTGAGAAGGTGGAAATCATAGAACATAGCCAGTTTTAACTTACTTAGGGCACAGGGTCTACGATATTTTCCTACTGCTGCTATTATTTTCTTCACTGCCATTTCACCACTACCACTACTACTTGAACAGAAATATCTTTCCATTGGTTTGCTTTGGAAACTGGTTTAAGGTTTGGAGAGCAACTTTCAAAGTATTGCAAAGTATAAGACAAATTGCCTAATTTGAAAACAAAATGGATCCAAAGTCAAACAGCCAAGATTAAGTGGAACTGCATCTATATGGAGGGAAGTATACAGTGGAGTACCCCAAGGCTCTGTTTTAGGCCCAGTACTCTTCAACA
>JANHFP010002727.1:23415-35083 GCA_032468135.1 Calamaria suluensis | reverse complement strand
TCATCATTTGTCTCTAGATCATGCAATTGGCACATCATGCCACAGGATAACTTTTTCAGGATAATGGCTTATGAGCCATCTGAAATTTTTAATGTCAGGGTTCACAATTAGCATAGATTACTTGACTAGGACAGGTAAGTTGTATGGAAAAAAATTCTGCACTGACACTAACTATACACGAAGAGGCAATATGTACTTTATGATCTGGTGGTAGGATCTAGATGTTTTGGTCATTGGTCTCTTTAAGTCACACATAATTTGGGATGGTATGTATCCGTTTGTAATGTTTTTCCCTTGGTTTATCTAGCCACTCTGGCGTTGCTGACATGTTAAATTTGACAGAATGATTTCCTGTGAAATTGGAGGTGTTTGTCATTTCATTAGTATAATTTTAAGCATTGAGCTATCATCAGGGAATGCTGGATTAACACATCCTGCTAATTTATAATATGATTTATTTGGTTTTATTTATACTGTGTGAACCCAATCATTGGTTTTATTTGTGTTGACTTACTATAGTGAGAGAATCAGACTACTACAGCTTGCTCACCAAAACATGACTGAAAGCATGACAAGTTAGACCCAGTCACAATGTGATTTATTTGTTCAAGGTAGCTTGCATTGTAGTTTAGGTATAAACTTATGCATGTTCAAATTTCTGGACAGCTTTTTAAATGTCAGAAAGTTACATTCCAACAGTTTAATGCCAGGCAGGCATCATGCTAAGTTGCTTAGGTATTACAAGTTGTTCATAATAATAACATATTGAAAGCCTCTTCAATTATTTCCATTTTTCACCACTAACTGACACAATGTTTGGCAAACTACAGTGATAGGGAGATAGGATAATAAAAAATCACAGCAATGACGTGTTTACTGCTGAATCCAATAAATTATTGTTGAAGGGTTCTGACATTAGGTCAAGGCTTTATGGATTAAAATTTAAAATGAAAATATGTTAATAGAAACTTGTTTGGCAAAAGAGCATCATATTTTCCTACTAATAGGAAAAACTGGTGCAAAAATAGTTGTAACAAATAAAAACCTAGCCTTGTGTTAGAAGTATAATTGGAGTTTGGTGACAGTAATACTTTCAGACATATTTTGGTTAAGTTTGTAGAATAATTGCTTTAGTATCTCTGGGTAACAGTCGGGTTATTTTTGTAAGAATATAGAGATACCTAAACGATTTCCTATGCAGTATATACACTTTGCTGAATCTTGCTGCTTCAGGGGATTTTGTGTCCTCAAAAAGTAGAGCAATTGCAGAAAAAAATGTAATATGGATAAGTATAATATCTTGTGGCTACTACCAGGTAAGTACACTGTCAACAGAAAAAAATACTGCAGAAAGACTTCAAAAGAAAGGAAGTGCAAAGCAAACAAAGTGCAATATATTTTTCTGTATAAAGGAAAAGACGATGGGGTTCAATTCATTTAATGATTGCTACACCTTGCTTTAAGATTTGGCACTGCTTCTCACCCCTCTTTCTGTGGAAAAAGGAGGATCATTGTGAGATCTTGATGATAAGCATACATTATCTTTGTACAATATTCTTAATGTTGAAATAATTTTCAAGTGTTGAAATACAACTAAATTCTAGAAACTTAATAGTACTGCTGCGTTCAAATTAAGTATGTTATTTGTTTCAAAAACATGGGCTGTACAAAAACAGAGGTCACCCTAGCTGCAATGGGAGGTATTGCAAAAAAGTGATGCCCTACATTTTTGTGGAATATTCTAGTTAGCATACTTACACACTTCATTATCTATGGGTTGTATTGAATAGCCTTGTTTCTTTGAACAAGTACAGACAAATATAAATGTTTAAAGTGATTCTATAAATAACATGGAGGATTTGCACTCCTGGGTTTGATTGGGCTCTAGTGTTAGTTAGTTCAGCAAATGACATAATGATTCAGGAAATTTCAGAAAACTACTTCACTATATTCAGTACATAACATTAGACAGTATCTTTTATTTCCAGAAACTAAAAGGTTTTTTTAATTAGTTGAAAAAGTACAATGAATAACTAAAAATATGATGCTTCACAGAAATGATGGAGAGACAGAAAGAGGGAAAGTAGATGTGTACGTAGGAAAGTTACTCTGTGAGGTTTTAGGCTTTGCTGATCGATAGTGATGAAAAAATGGAAAATATAATATTCAGGGAGCAAAAGGTAGAAAAAGAGACCGAAGTAACTGCTTTTTTTTTTTTTTTTTTAAATCAAACAAATTTTCTCCCAACTCAAGAAAACAATAGAGTAATCCCAAATGTAAGAGGATATTGCCTGGGGATTCAGGAAGAAGGAAAATGTTGTGGAGAAAGATAGAACTACTTCGATGATAGGATAGAACCGGGGTAGGTTGAATAAGTAAGGAGAGAGTATGAAACCTTATTGCAGTCCTTTGCCAGCCTAGAGCCACTCTTTTACCAAATTCAGTCTGGCCTATGTCTTCCTGTCCTGTGTAGAGGTTCTGCATGAGGATGTCCTTGCATGAGGATGATGAGATGATCTGGATTTTCCTTTTTTCTAAACACTTTTCCATTTTCTAAGCACTTTTCCCATTTTTCTAAGATCAACACAATCAGAGGCTTTTCTGTATTGGAGCACATACTGATTTTTGGTTGATAGGATTTTTAGATCAAGAAAATTTTCCAGAACAAGAATGGGTGAAATTCCCATATAGTGGTTGACATACTTGCTGTCTTCATGCTATAGCTTGTGAATGTGTTTGTTTAAGAAGACTTATCAATACCTTGTTTAGGTGACCTAATTGTATAGGCTCTGCTCACTTGCATAGTTTTTTTTTAACTTATGCAGATCATTTGAACATCTTCAGAAGAAGCATGAAATACTGTTTAAAGTTACACTAATTTTGGTACACCGTAATAATGAACTATATTGTTCCATTTTCTCCTTATAAATTTGAGGAATACCAAATTATAATAGGAGGCATAGAATTTTGGGAAAAGTATAAGTTATTTGGGTATGTTTGGTCAGGGTTAAAGATGCATAACAGGATTGTAATTATAGACCAGTGAATAAAGTAAAGGATATTAAAAAGAAAGGGTTTTCCTTCCCCCTCTCTCTACTTACAATGCAAAAAGCAACAGCAATTATCCAGGCTGGTAAATTTAATCCAGGGGTATAGAAGTGCTAATTAAGAACATTGTTTATATAAAGAACAACATGACTATATTTAGGCTGAAACCGAAAAGAGAATATATATATATATTTGATATATATATATCAAAAGAATTATAATGTATGCCTCCACTATATGGGAACTAGTCTAGATAGGCAATATCCATAGAGCACCAACATTAAAAAAATAGTAGGATAATTTTGAAATAATTGTACTTCATTACACTACATTGAAATTTTGGCTATTAAAGTAGTGTCATTATAACAGCACAGGTTATCGATGTTTTTCCATCTGTTTTAAAATCACACTTCTAGTCTTCAAATGTAATTGTAATAACTTCATTAAAGACGAAGGCTGCAATTTTGAACACAGTCTATTTATATCTTAGTCAATAAAATTTAAGAAATGTATCTATAGATTTCAGTGTTAGTAGATTTCTTAACAATGGTAATGCTCCAGAGAGCCCATTGTTGTCACATATGATCCAGTATATATTATCGCATATACTGTATACTAGAACGTGAAAGAAAGAGAAACATTTCAAAATTTGTGCCCACAAACTTTTTTTAAAATCATAATCTCTCTTAATCCTTGAAACACAATTATGCTGGTTGATGGAATTTTTAGTTCTAAATATCTGAAAGGACCTTGTTAGGAAGTACTGGGTTGAAGGAAATCATGCTTCTAATAAAACTGCCTAAGAAGTGAAGCATGGCACCTTAATTATGTGTAGAAACATCTGCTCAGGGGCTAATAAGGTATAAAGAAAACAGATTGATACTATGTTCTTGCTAGCTATTCCTTGGAAGGTAGAAGTCTTGTAGTTAAACCTATATACTGATTAGGAAGATACTTGTAAAAGAAATCAGGAAGGGAAAACAGAGAATAAAAGAGATTTTGTAGTTGTTATTGGGATATTTGATACTGAATTGTCCGTCAAAATTCCCAAAATATGCCATAGCGAGAAAGAAGAGCAACATTTCCAAATGCAGTGCCTATCAATTCTTGTCATTGTTTCACTTCTTTCTCAGTACATCCACAGAGGACCTCTGAGTTTTCAGCTAAACCCAACACAGGCATGGTTTTGTTTGACCAGAAGTCCCAATCAAATGAAGTTACATTTTATTAGATTATTATAAAATATATGCTGTGCATTGAGCATTGGTACTGGTTCATTGAACTGTTACGGCTGCAGAGTTGTCCTATCTCTTTTATTTTATTCATTATTCTTCTAAAGAATCCAGCAATTTCTCTAATATCTTTCTTAGTAAGAGAATAAGATATCAATGGACAAGGGACATAACTGAGAAAGTAACAGGTTAAAAGTATAATATTCTGTGAAATATTGACTAAAATACAGTAAGTAGGTTGGATTAAGAAAAACCCTTCAGTGGGACTTTCTCACTCAAGAAAAATATATATTGGTGTTTTGTTACATTTAAACAAAGGAGAGTTTTGAGCCCTGTGAGTGACAGTTATTAAGACTTTCAAAACCTGAAGCCGACAGTAAAGTACTCCAAAAGGAATTCTGTAATTAGGTAATAGGGAAGAAATGAAATTCAGTGTAAATAAGTAAGTGAGACAAACTGAGTTATCTCTGCTGGTGTAGTCTAAGTTGACTGTAAAGTGGGTACACAGATAGCATCAGCTCTGTTTCATGTAGCCGTGGAAACATCAAATTCACCATGATTGAAAGTATAAATAGGAAATATTATCATGCCATGGTTTAAAAGGATGCTTGGCTTCAATTAGAATGCAGTCTGTATAATTCAAGCCATCATATTTCTGAACTGGAGCAGACTAGAAAGTAAAAATTAAAATGATAATGAAACTGAAGCAATTGATTCTGTGGTGAGAAAGTGACAAGGTTCGTCAGAGAATCATTTTGCATATCCTTCCATTATTCAGAAATTATCCCAGGAAAATTACAAATTATTCTGTGCCATATTTACCATGAAAATATCTGTGACAAATCTTTTATTAAAGGAAGGCTGATGAGGTTGCTGTTAACCTTGATAAAATTTAGACTAATAATAATTGGGGACAGCTTAGCTAATACTCCAGGAGAGATGAATGTTGAATCATTGTTAAAAATGAAGTTTAAGATTCAGATGTGTTCAGTCATAAGACATCTTTAGCATACGGTTCATCATTTGGTAAATCTTGTAATATCCCTTGCAATTTAAAATATAATGCATGATCAACAAGATCTAGGAGAACGACAATATATGGCAGAGGTCAGGAGTTTTTTAGAATTATAATTAAAATGAAACCCCTGATATAACATAGTTTGGGACTGATACACATAGAGAACTATTTGGAGAGACAGCTGTGTAAATCACAACTAACCTTTGGCTGCATATGAAAGTAGCTTTTCAGTTATCACATCAGCAAATACATGTTCAAGCAATTTAGTGGCACTCTGGGAAACCTGGGACCAGAAAAATAATGCACAAGTGGCAATAAGATACGTATTTAAATTTATAGAAAGAAAAGTGTTGTGCCTGAACTAGATAGTTATCACAGTTTAAGGCAGGCAATATGAAGAACAGCAGGTTAAAATACCATCATTTGGCTTGACAGGTGTAGTAGAATAAGCTGAGATAAATAAAAGAGTACAGTTGTAGAAAGCAAGGAGAAGAACAATTGAATGCTTTTAGAATGTATGCATTAGAGGAGGCAAATTCTGAAAGTGGTAAACTACTTTATACCATCTGCAGTGTAAATCAAGCCATCATCCCTTAGGACTGTTCCAGGATGTAAACAACAGGAACGTAGCACTTCAATTGACACAGGTTACGGAGTATATCTTAGGGTATCACCTAGCAAGATTCACAGAAAGAATTAATGGAGAAGCACTCTCCCTGCAGAACAGTGAAATGGGATTGCAAGTTTCCCGGGGAAGCTCCTCATTAGAAATGAACACTCATGGTTGGAGCGGAAGATGGTGTCCGATTGTCCGGTCATCCTGGCATCGTGGTAGGTAAATGTATCCCCGGTCCAGTTGTTTCTGACTCTAGGGCAGTGCTCACCACTGTTTCTTAGTCAAGGGAACCAAAATAGTTCGAAAATGCTTCTGTGGTCAGCATGACTATAAGCCAAAATGCATAGAACACTGTACTTTCCCGCTGAAGTGGTACCTATTTATCTACTCGCATTGGTATGCTTTCGAATTGCTAGATTAGCAGGACAAGTAAAAGGAGCTCACCCTGTTCTGCGGCGTTTTGATCTGGAACCCAGGCTGTCCAACTGACCAGCTCAGTGTCTTTAACCACTGAGTCATCATGCTGTTGTGGCATCATGGGTAAGCAGGCAATTCTATCAGTAACCTTGCATACCTTATGAACCTTACCAGGGTAGAAGGGAGGGAGACCTTCACACATTCAAGTGTGTGAATAAATGTTTTCAGGTGAAAAGAACTGGAATAAATATTTTATTCTGTTTCTGTTGTTCAAATTTTATTTTTTCTCACCAGGACAGAAACAGCCAGTGTGGCAGAAAGAGAAAATCAGGTTGACATCATGGGTGTCTGCTTAATTATGGAAAGGGAAAGAAGGTCAACTTAATATTATCCAAGAAAAATTAGTAGGTTACTCTGACTTTTGCAGAACAGGGAAGATGTAGGTATTTTGTGGGGATATTTGCTCCAGGCAATGTTGTTACTAAGTAACTTGGTAGAACGTTATCAATGTGAAAAAGCAAAACATAATTTCACAGTGGAAATGGATGTAACTCTGGAAGATGATGGATGAAATAAATATCTTGTAGGTTTTTTTTAAAAAAAATAAGCTAGGTTTTAAAATATTTATATTAAATAGTAGTTAGCAGTATGTTTATCTGTAGGTGCCCTAATGATACCCCTATAGCATTTTCAGGATTTTAAAATGTTATGCTTTCACAGTATTAAAACACTTCACAGGATACTAACATACTTGCCAGAAATCTTGCATGTAGTTTTGGATAAAGACATAATGATCCATTGCAGTTTGAATTTTTCACAGTATATATATATATATACATACTTGTGTATAAGCCCATTCACCGATAAACTGACCCTTGAATTTTTAACCAAACTACACTACCCACAGTTAAGCTGACCTGCTATTTTTCATAGTATTTTGGTTAAAAATTCAAGAGTCTGGTTATACATGCATGGGCTTATATATTTAACAAACATGGGTACTTTTAAAAAGTGTTACTATACTTGTTCATGGGTAAGCCCATCCATGGACATGCCCAACTCAGATTATAAGATTTTTTTCAAAATACAGGGTGTTTTTGTTCTGATTGGTCCTGAGCTTGAATTACATATTTTTATCCACATTTCAGAAATTATCCTCACCCAAAGTAGTTTCTTTCTCAGGAAAAAGGGAAATAAAAGAGATAGGCCTTGATATCTAGATATACAAAAGAAGAATTGCCAAGAAAGGGAGATAAGTGACATGGGAAAGGATCATTCAAATTCAGAAGATACTTTTGAGATGTAACATGGCATTCATCTCCAATGTTCATCTTTTCTTTGTTATTTTCAATTAGTGGTTTTTGACTGATGAATAAGGATCAACTCGGCTCACAGATAGCACTAAGTAGTCATTATTAATATTTTTTAAATGCACTGATTCTGGGATCAAGTAGTAATAATTACCCTGGAAGTAGTAGCTCCGAAGTATTCAAGGATATGAAAAGAAATAAATGTTTGGTAAATTGCATGTTAGAAGCAGTGTGCATGGAAAATCCCCTCCCCCACCAAAAAAAAAAGAACAATTGCAATATATTTCACAATTGAAATTGGATTGAGAGAATATGGTAAGTAGCTATAATGGAAAAGGTGACGGCTCAGTTCAGTAAACTGAGAAAAAAACCCTAAGTTTTCCCCCTAGAACTTGTTTATTAGATATGCAAATAAAATTTCATCAGGACATGTACTGCCAACTTTGAAGCAAATTTGGGAGAAGACAGCTTTTGAAGTGTCATGGAATAAAATTTGAATCTTCTGATAGATCTCACTTAAGAAATGGGTTGGCAAGACTTGAGGTCAGCTCCCTCAAAGGGCATCAAATATTTCTTGCAGTAGTGTCTGATGTATTTGCTATTTGATGTTGGAATAACATGTTTTATACTGGAAACATGTAAATAACAAGAGCGAAGTTGTTAAAGGGTATGTTGAGAACAAAGTAAACACACCACAGCTGTTTCTCCAGCCACTGTAGAAGATCAAATTTATTTTCTCTTTGCTGTCATGTTGTGGTGAAGCATGGGGAGCAATGTGCCTCATGCCGTAGGTCCTCTGGCAAATTAATGAAGCCAAATTTCATTTTTCACAGTTATTATTAACTTACATAATTCTATACCACTCTCGAAATGATTGTGTATAGCTACCGGTATTTCCCAATACAGTTCAAAGACTTAGGACATGCTTAATCATTCATGCTTTATTGCCAACAGTGGAAAGCAATTTCCTTACATACTTGGTTATGACATCTGCAATGCCTCTCCTCCCCTTTCAATTCACTATGCCAGTTTAAAAACTGTACTTTTATAATATTTCATTGTTTCCTCTCTGCACCTCCTGATTTGGGTGTAGGAAGATGGTTTCTATCTACCTTGGTTCTTCTTCCTTCTCCTTTAATGGCCAACTTACTAAAAAAATTTCTAGGGCAAGCATGCCACTAGGAGCCCCGACTACAGAGTATTTTATTCCACATGCTTTTTATTTTAGACCAGGGGTCTCAAACTCAAGGCCCGCGGGCTGGATCTGGATCATGAGGTGCTTAGATCTGGCCCATGGGGCTGCCTGGAAATAGTACCCTATTTTTGCTGGCAGAGGATTGCTGGAGGATTGCCCCACCCCCACCTGGGCCACCATAGGTGCCCCCAACACGAGTGATGTCAAGCTGGCCATTCCTTCCCGGCCATGCCCCCTGGAGGTCAAACACAACCCTGATGTGGCCCTCAATAAAATTGAAGTTGACATCCCATGTCTACATTAAGTGCAATGTTAATTGGAAGAAGTCACTAGTTGAAAACCTGGATGAGACATTGGCCCACCCAAACTACTATTAACTGTTAACAGAATACCAGAATTGGACGGGACCTAGGTAGTCTTCTAGTCCAACCCCCTACTTAAGCAGGAGCTGATGCTACACAATTTCAGACAAATGGTTATCCAATCTCTTTAAATTCTTCAGGATTGGAACACCCACAACTTTTGGAAGCAAGTCTTTCTACTGATTAATTGATCCTAATTGTCAGGAAATTTCTCCTTAGTTCTAGATTGGTTCTAGGTTGTTGTATAACATTTGTATGGAAAATAACATATTAAAATAACATATTAAAATGAGATGAATATTTTTGAGATAAAAGGTAATGTCCAGTAAAAGTCTTGACTCATTAAAGTGAAGCATATATTAGGCCAGTGATAGCAAACCATTTTTTCCTTGGGTGCTGAAAGCATATGTGTGTGTGTCAGTGTGTGTGTGCGTGTGCCAATACCCATAATGCAATGCCCCACAGGGTCCACCCCTGTGCATGCAACTGTGATTCCGCGCATGCATTTGTATCCCCCAATTTGGTGCATCCGTGAAGCCTCCTGGAACAAAAATGGGTGTGCGGGGGGCACCTCTCTGCCCCCACTCCCCATTCATCTGTTTGTGACCACCCACCACCTTTCATGCATGCGTGCACATCTCCTGGCAGAGACCTGAAAATCAGCAGGCCAGTGGGGGGCATGCGGGCATGTGCGGTGGAGCTGACCAGGGTGTCGTCTAGGTTCCCGTGCCATAGGTTTACCATCACGGCGTTAGGCAGTCATTCTTGTCATTTCAGCTTTAAATCCAGTGATTCATTTTTATTACACCCTTTTACTTGTAGAAATTATAGTTTTTGATATTTCAATATGTATTAATCCATCCTGATTTTAATTCAACATGGCTTGATTTGATTGTTTTATTGTGCACTAGAAAGAAGCCATAAGTAAGACCTACATACAGCAGTTTATAACCATTTCTGTGTGTCAACTATGTACCTCCTTCCTTCTCTACCTCCTCTAAGTCATAGGCTTTGTCGTCCTGATTTTCTGAGGCACATAATATTAAAGGTATGCTGTTTCGAAGGCTAGCAGAGGCAGCTGCAACTGAAGTTGTTGATTTCCAAGTGGTTTTCTTGAATCTAGTAACCGTGGCTTCCATGTTTCAGTGGCTTATTTCCTAACAAATAGTATAGCAAAAAAGTGTTAGTCTTCCACTTTGTTGGGCTCAGATCTTGTGGTCACATATCTTCTGTTTCCTTTGAGAATTGGAATGGTAGCTATGAGTCTTTGGAATGGAGCTGGCCATGGCTATATCACCATGGTCGCATCAGGCCTGTTTGCTTGTTTGTTCCCCAGTCTCACCAGGATATGGTCTGTCTCTTAATTGATGCTTCTCTTCATACCCTGGGATGTCTTGGATCCTTCCAATATGATGGCAGGTTTTAGGTAGGACTGCCATCCCAAATTTCAATTTGTATGCTAAATCCATTTCTGAAGCCATGCATACAAAACCTACTCTGTAAAGTTGAAAAGATTGGTGCCTTCCTGAAGTTATGGCTAGTTACCCTTGCTTCTGGGTTGTTGCTTCTTTTACAGAGTATATATTGAAATTTTGAACTAAATGACTTCTTTTTCTTTCCTTAAGAGTGAGAGTATCTGCATCTTGAGGCTTTGGGAATTATATTTCCTTCTTTTGACCTGGTTCTTGAAGAGTTTAAATAATTTCTTTTTCTTGATTCCATTTCCTCCATAATGATCCTCCACATGACAGTTTTCTCTAAGTCATATGCACTCCCTCCATTTGATTCCAAGCTAGACAAGGATAAGTTAGGGTTGGAACTAAATATTTTGTAGTTCCTGAGACAGGAACTACACATGTTGGAGTTTTGCGTTTAAAAGGAACTGATTCTGTTCCTGATTCTGTTCTGTTCATTTTTCTCAGTTATCAAGGTATTTATTTGCTTGTTTTAACTTCCTTGATATGCCTAAATGCCATTTGATGTATAGCTGTCTCCCATTTTATAGAACCTCATCCTCATTCTTCTCCTCCATTCACAGGAAGGACATAAATATTTCATCTCCATACCTTACCAAGTGGGTCATGTCCACAATCCAGCTCCATTATGATCTAATCAAGTAACTGCATTATGTTGGTTTTTCTGTACATCCATGTGAGCTGTACCTCCCTCCGCTGCATTTCTGAAAGAGTAGCCAACTCAGTCCCAGTACCGCACATTCATCTGGCGCTGCAGGTTAGATCTGTGGTCCTTCAAATATGATCTATTAGGTGATGCTACCCCCAACATAGTAATTGATCCATATATGTGAATTATAGGGACCATAATGAAAAACTGGTTACATATCTGTAGTATAGCTCTTCAAAGGATCCTCTGCAAAAAAATATTAGCTACTCTCTTATAATAATAATAATAAGAGTTGGAAGGGACCTTGGAGGTCATCTAGTCCAACCCCCTGCCCAGGCAGGAAAAC
>JANHFP010002726.1:71113-81380 GCA_032468135.1 Calamaria suluensis | reverse complement strand
AAAGAAAGAAAGAAAGAAAGAAAGAAAGAAAGAAAGAAAGAAAGAAAGAAAGAAAGAAAGAAAGAAAGAAAGAATGTTCAAATAGATTCATATCAACTATGACGATAGTGACATTCCGTGTTTGTGCTGGCTGAGCTCGCAATTTATACATTTTCTGATTAAAGAAAGCAGAGTGACGGATGTAGCAATAGTTGATGAAATAATTAGTAAAATATCATAAACTATTCAAATGCAGCCAAAACAAGACTGGTCAGGTAGAATTCACTGGCACAGTAACATTGGCAAGAACTTGTTTCCTTAGTTTATAACCCAATTCAGAATTTCTGCCAGACATACAGTATTCCGTTCATGCAACTTATAACTACTTTCTGTGTTATTTTTTTCCCCTCAGCATTGCTATCATATGTTTTTCCTGACATTTCATTCATCACTTGAGAAGTTCAAGCCAGGGGGAAAAATTGCCAGAGTTATAGTCACCCCTTTTCTCTATGTAGCTGTTGATCTTGGAGTTATTTGGTTTTTCCTTTACTGTTTTAGTGTATACTGGCAAAGTTGACCAAGTGCTGCTGGGAGAATTAAAACAGCTGTATCTTTCAACATCTTTTGGAGCTAAGCTCAGGTCAGGATGCAAATTAAAAGCCCAAAGCAACTAATATGGAATATTGGGTTTCTACACTGACTTTAGGACACAACTTCCATGTACTTCATTTTAATGCTTGAGTGTCATGGAATGTCAGAAAAATTCAGCCTCTAAAACCCCAACGTCTTACTCCAACAACTGAAGAAAGAATTTAAAAGTGCTAGTTTCTGCTTTGAATTAGAAATACATTATTGTCATCTGAATCTCAGTACTTTACTTAATTTCATAGATAATTTGTTTCATAGGAGTGCATTCATTCATTCGTTCATTCATTCATTCATACTTTCAGAAGTGTTTTGCCTTCCTTCCTTCCTTCCTTCCGTCCTTCCTTCCTTCCTTCCTTCCTTCCTTCCTTCCTTCGTTAGTTATTGACTAGCCCAGAGTCACCTACAGGTAGTTCTTGACTTATGACCACAATTGAGCCCAAAATGTCTTTGCTAAGTGAAAGATTGGTTAAGTGAGTTTTGTCCCATTTTACCCACTTTCTTGCCACAGTTGTTAAGTGAATCATTGCAGTTGTTAAGTTAATAGCGTTGTTAAGTGAATCTGGCTTCTCCATTCATTTTGCTTGTCAGAAGGTCAGAAAAGGTGATCTCAGGACCCTTGGACTCTGCAACTTTCATAAGTATGAACCAGTTGCCAAGCATCCAAATTCTGATCACATGACTAAGGGGATGCTGCAAATATTGTAAGTGTGAAAAAGGTCATAAGTCACTTTTTCAGTGCTGTTGTAACTTTGAGTAATCACTAAATGAACTGTTGAGAACCCCCTATATTTGACTTCAAATTTAAAGGAACTAGCCCAGTTCCTTTAACTTTTAATTACTACACAAAAACTGGATCTTTGCTTGTTTTTATACTGCAATTAAAGTAAAAGAGATTCTTCTAACTTTGTAGCAGTATCTCAGGAATATCATAAGCACAGAAGCCAGGAGGAAAGTTTCTTTATATCATTTAATAACTTCTATCCACAGTCAACCCCCCTTTTTAATAATGGGTGCTAAAGAATAATAATGATGCATACTTTTTCTTTAAGTACCTAAGTAACTATTCTAAGAATTGTTAAAGTACATATGAAAAATAACAATGGAACATTGTTTTTTTATCCTCCAACTTGTTGACAAGAGTTGGTTTAAATGATTAACTGCACAAATTTTGAACAGAATATTTCAGTACTCATTTCACCTTATCAAATCAGGTGATGTTTGAAGTTAGTTAATGAAAATACCATTTCAGCCTAACCCAAACTCCATAAAGAATAAAGAGTTAGTTATATGGCATAAAGTCAGTCAATGGGTTCATTGTAATTGGTTAGGGAAAACATTGGTTACTACGGTATTTTGTAGCAGTCAACTTTGTTTTTGACAGAGAGTTTCTACTCAACTAATTATTTTTTCAGAAATCTATTATGTTGTTAGATGCCTGCTTAATATATAGAGATGGAAAAATTATTTCCTGGTTGAAACAATGCAGCCAATTTTTGGCTAGATTTGAAACGGAATGCATTTGTATGCCCCTTTTTAAAAAAATTTGATGCAATTTCACATCTCCCCAAAATTACAGAAACATGCCAATGTTAAGTACTGGTTTCCAAAAATGTGTATATTAAAAGAAATGGAAATACATGATGTTTTATGTAACTTAGAATGTTTAACAGATTCCTAAGAAGAATACAAAAATGTACTTATAGTCAAGAAAATTAGGAGCTAAATAAAATTAATTTATTTATTGGACCACACTTCTCCTTTCATTTTTGAAGTGCCCTTATAGTTTTACTAGGATTCCTCATTTACTAGGATTCCTCACATGTGATTGGGATAAAGACCACTTGCAGGCACAGAGCAGAGCACATACATGGTATTAACTGTGATCTTTTAATGTTGAAGCCCTTTACACTATTAAAAGGTTTCTCTAAGAATCTCAAAGAGATTATTTGCCTGTGCAAGGAATTTCCTGTCTTATTAATTGCTTTGAAAAAGAAAGTTGATGTTTCCTGCAATTTGCAGGTGTTTGGAGTAACATCTATAAGGTCCCAGTTGATAATTATATAACATGTAAATGAAGACATCCTTATGTGCACATTGAAAAAAAGGATTGAATTTCATAGAGAACCGATTTATTTTACTACCGGTTCTGTGGTTGTGGCTTGGTGGGCATGGCGGGAAGGATACTGAAAAATCTGTAATCCCACCCCACTCCAGGGGAAGAATCCTGCAAAATCTCCATTCCTACCCCACTCTGGGACCAGCCTGTCAGAACCTGCTGAATTTCACCCCCTATAGTATGCACACTATTGCTTGCCTCTTTCTAATTCATGTAGGCCAGAGAGTTACAGCTTTTTCTTCAGCCCCTTCATCATTTGGATAGCACTCTCCTTTCTGTTCCCCAGTTTTTATCAGTATCATATGTAAGAGTTTCGGGACAGAAGGTACAGAACACCAACCTCACACAATTAAGTTTCTCTAATAGCACTGTGATATTGGCACTTTTATTTTCCAGTCATTTCTTATATATTCTCAGTTTAAAAATGGCTTTTTCATTGTTACTTATTTATTATTTATTTATTTATTTTATTTATTTGATTTATATACCGCCCCATCTCCGAGGACTTGCTCAGTGAGTCATTGTTGTAATCAAGCGAGCTGTCAATGTTAATTAAATTTTAGTGTAATCTTGTATGTGCTCTGCAAATGAAACAAATATTCCAACTAAGAAACTGTTTGAGTTATTATTGACAGAAAAGAATGGATTTCTTTTTTCTTTTTCTATTGCTGACAGTCAGTGAGAGGAATAAGTAATGTATTGGCCACTTGAAAAAATACCTCCATCAACTGGAAATACCAATTGATCACTCTTCTGGCTTCTAATATTTCTTCAAGCATTGTCTCCATGTTTATAGGCATCGCTTTCCAAACCACATGGAAAAAATATTTCTGTTTACTTTTTAAATGAATTCTGTGGGTTTTCTCTGCACGCTGCACAACATTGCCTATATACCTCCATTCATCCCACATCAGGTTAGGAAAAAATTGAATATACGCTTGGAAAAAAATGGAACACTTTGATAGACAAAGACTTATTTCTTTAAATCAGTATAAAAAAAATACAAAATACAAAATATCTGTAACTTTGTGATTTAATAGGTTTGCTATTTAAGAGCTAGTAGTCCAATAATTGAACTGCTCCTCAATCAATGAGGGTTTTTTTCATTCAAAAGTGAAATCAGCACACAGAGGCCATTAATACCAGCTCTGGTATTGCCTACAATAGCAGGTATTGCCTACTCATAACTGAACCTAGAACTTACTTCACTTAATGCGGAGCAAGGGGTTTCTTCCCATGCAATCATATGTGCCCCATTTTACATAAGTGACTTCTATTCTAGAACATCCCCATGCAAGTAAGGTAATTTGGATCATATTTCTTCACAAGAATTGGAACTTCCAAAGAGAACTTCTCAGCTTCCCTGATCATGTATGTACGTTACTGCAGTGAACTAACTGCAGTGAAAAATAACACAGGTCTGTCAAACGGATAGTGGCAGCGGTAGTGGGAGGCTCCGCCTACCTGCCTGGACATCATAATGGACACTGTGCATACACAGAAGAGCCGCACGCACGCATGCACTACCGACTCCAAAGTGGTAGGAAAGAGGAACTCACTACTGATGAGGTTGTCAGTAAATAACAATGACCACTGTAACCTTATGAGGTAAAGGTTGCATTTTTCAGTTAAAGACATATGCAATAAATATCCAGAGTATACGTTTTCAAACTATTTCTTGGGCTCATATGACTTTATATGCCATGCAGTCAGAAACCTTTGATTCCTATAAATTTTTTCATTAAAGTAAAGAATCCCTAAGCAATTCTTCTAGAAGAATTATTAATAGGTTCCCTCCCTCACTGGATATTGCAAACGTTCCTTGTTACCAGGAACGTTTATCTAAATATCTAAACAATATCAGTCTTACCTATTCATCTATTACCACCTGCCATTTACTACTTTGCTAAAATGTTTTTTTCACAGAGCTACAAAACAACAACAACCAGCTTCTAAGAAGGAAATGCAAACATGATATTGAATCTCCTTTAAGAAGCTGGTATTTCACCACTCTGTCAAACTCACGGCCCATGGGCCGGATTTGTTACGCCCTGACCATGCCCACCCCGGGTTAGTGAAGGGGGGAAAAGTTGCAATATGTCACATGACAACAATGTGTCATCACAAGTTTGACACCCCTGCTGTAGATAATTTTTTTATAGACATCTTTCCTTCTTTTTTACTAGAATCTGAGATAACTGGCAGTCCTTAACTAACAACCACAACTGAGGCCAAAATTGCTAAGCCAAGGCAGTTCTTAAGTGAGTTTTACCCCATTTGAGGACCTTTCTTACCATGTTTGTTAAGCGAATCACTGCAGTTGTTAAGTTAGTAACACTGTTGTTAAGTGAACCTTGGTTCTCCATTGACTTTACTTGTCAGAACATCACAAAAGGTTAGCACATGATCTTGGGACATTGCAACTGTCATAAATACATGCCAGTTGCCAAGTATCTGAATTTTGATCACGTGACGACAGGGATGCTGCAACAATGGTAAGTGCAACTGTCATAAGTCACTTTTTTCAGTGCCTTGTAACTTCAAACGGTTGCTAAACAAATGGTTGTAAGTCAAAGACTACCTGTATGTGGTGAAACTGCATGGAGATGTGGGGTAAAAGAGATTCATGGATCAAATGAAGTGTCTTTCTTCATGCAGCAGGCATATTAATAAATTAACTATTTCAAAGTTCTAATAATGACAGCCACCATAGTCCGCATTAAAGGGGAAATAGGCCGTTTTATGGAAAATAAGGCTCATTACTGGGTCCAAATTATTGCACATTTCTTTTTACGTTGGAGGGAGAATGCCTCTTTATATCAGTTGCTTAAGTGAAGTGATTGTGAGGGTGCTATTGTGTCCCATGTTCTTGTGGTGAACTTTTTGTAGGTGTTTGGCTAATCATCTGTTGGTCTGATTCAATGTGATGGTTTTTATCTTTTTAAAATATTGAATAATGCAATCCAAGTAACCCTACATGTTTTCCCTTGAATGTTGTATACAGGTACGCCTGGGAAGATATCCTTCCTTGTAATCTGAAAAGCAACATTTATTTTGGTGTTGAATTTCTTGAGCCTATTTGATTTTAATCTGGGTATTCAATTGAAAGTTTGGCTGTAGACCCAACATTTTAAGTCTCCTAGTTAAAAGCCCTTTCAAAATTCAGCATATACATGCTGAAACAAAGCTACTGTACATCAACAATCTCCCACTCTCCCAAACCAAGGTTTTTAAAAATAACATTCCCAGCCTTTTCAAACTAATGACATAAGGAGGATGCCAAGGTAAGGCTTGTATTGGCATGACCAGGCATGTTTTCAGAATCTTAGTCCTGTGTAAGCTGATAAACCAAACCTTTTTTCTCAGGGCCAACATATAATGCTTATTCACAAGTAGTCAGCTGAGAATGAAATTAGCGCTGGAATTTAAGGAATGCTGGGCCAAGCAAACAGGCCATGGAATCTAGATCTTTGTGTAGAGACTCATTTTGATAGATGTGTCAACACTTTTTCTCTCCCTCTTACACTGAGGTATTTTTCTCTGCATCTGCTATATCAAGAGGTCTTCAAACTTGGCCGCTTGAAGACTTGTGGATTTCACCTCCCAGAATTCTCTAGCCAGCTGTGCTGTACCTGTAGCTTTCTGTTACCTCAGAGATCTTCAAGTCAATGAAGTGACTCCAGGTGGCTTCTATAGTGATTTCTATCTCAGATAAGAACATATAAGAGCCATAGGGATCCAACCAGGTCACTTCATGATTCCTTCAAAAATCTAATACAAGTAGCCCTCAACTTACAACAATTTGTTTAGTGACTGTTAAGTTACAATGGCCCTGAAAAAAGTGACTTATGACCATTTTTCACACTTACTACCATTGCAGCATCCCCATGGTCACATATGATCAAAGTCTTGGTGCTTGGCAACTCATATTTATGACGGTTGCAGTGTCCCCAGGGTTATATGATCCCTTTTGGGACCTTCTGACAACCAAAGTCAATGGGGGAACAATGTTGCTAACTTAACAACTGCAGAAACCCACTTAACAATGGTGGCAGGAAAGGTTATAAAATGGGTCAAAGCTCACTTAACAACTGTCTCACTTAGCAATAGAAATGTTGGCATTAATTGTGGTCATAAGTCAGGGGCTACCTATGTCTAGATTTTTCATTTCTTGAATTGTAAGAAGCAACCAATGATGAAGCCCAGTTTTAAGGAATCTTAACTTACATATTCTGTGGATTTGAGAAAAACATTCAAAGCATCTTGCATTATGATTTTAGTAGGTGGGACCGAGTGTCTGGTCAGGTTTTGCACCTGCCTTATCCAGATGCTGCGGACTTGAACAGCTTCGGCACAGATCAATTTCCATGTGCTGGGTTGCTCTTTCTGCATAAGAAAATAATTTCTCTATTTTCTGCTTCTTGTTACACTGAAGAAGCATTCAGTATGACACATCAAAGACTGCAGGTTATTAAATCCCCATATCTTAAATCAGTATACAATGTCTCTTGGTGGAGTATCTCTTCATCTTTTTCTAATCCCTTGTAAGATTATTGTTAATACCTTATTTCAAGAAAGGGGAAAATTTCAGATTTGGGGGAATACCCTGTTTCCTCCCCAAAAATACAACCCCTGATAATAAGCCCAGTCGGGCTTTTGAGTGCATGCGCTAAAATAAGTTTTTCCCCAACCCCTGGAAAATAAGCCCTCCCCAAAAATATTTAAATGCATGCACAGCCAGTCCCCACCATTTTCCCTGGTTAGGATTAAAGCTGGAGATCAGCTGAGATGGCAAGAGGAGCTTCATCTTGCTCCACGTCCCCCAAAATAATAAGACCTCCCTGAAAATAAGGCCAAGCACTTATTTCAGGGTTAAAAACATATAAGACAGGGTCTTATTTTTGGGGAAACACGGTAGTTGTATTTTTTTAAAATAAATTCTAGAAGATCTAACAAGTACAAAAGACATGCATGCTGAACTAAAGACCTTAAAGCTCAGAACTTTTTATTATTATTTTTTTGAGAATCAGAATTCAAAACGTTCCACTCCTGATCTCTCTTGTCTCTGAGACACATGGTGGTGATATGGTGGGAAACGGGTATCACTGCAATTGTTAATCAGTTTGGAAGCAGGAATCCTTGTTAACTGAGTCACCCGGGATCTAGTAAAGTATGCATCAGTTTGGGTTTCTGATCAGTTCAGTCCTCATTTCCATTCCCTTTTCACAAGCTGAGACACATCTTGTGTCCCGTCCCGTCCCGTCCCCGATGTCATTAAGGTGAATGACTTTATTTAAAGGCAGTCTTTTATTGCGGCAATAAATTCTTTAAAAGGGAAGCCATGCTCCCGCTCTGTGCAACCAGGAAACCCTGTTTGCTCCATCTTGTTGCTAGATTTCCAACCCACTTTTTATCGTGCGGAACAATGGATGGAGGAAGAAGAGCTAGATAGTGGTTCACACCAGTGCAGGGAAGTTATTTTGCACAACGGCTTTTAAAAGGGAGATTGAGGTGGGTAGCGGCTGCACAGGCTGTTCCCAGAGCACTTTTTTTCAGAGGGTTGCATGACCTTGAAAGAATAGAATTACAATGGGAACTTCTGTTTGCTACCTTACTTGGTATCTCTCTGCTTTGGAGCTGTGGTGTTTTTTTTTTGCAGAAGATCTGTTCCCATAGCTTCTTGTTTACTCAGTGCCTACCCAAAAAATCAGTAAACCTGCCCTGCCCTCTCCTAATATTTGATAATTACAATACAACCACAAGCTGTTCGGACTTGTGCCTGGGAACTGGCCTTGATCTTAGCACCCCAGGAATGGGCAAATCATCTGCTTGTCACTTGAATTTTGCAAACGGGTGCATAATTCAGTGGGATATTATCTTTTGCCTCTATGAACTTTGGAACATCACCTCGGGCTTCTCGGGATAAAACTGGCAAGCTTGGTGGATTGCAGTTTCAAGGCAACGCTGCATTTTGATTTCAAAAAGCTCCAGCAGAATTTGCGCTCCTCTATCCATTCTCATCCAGTCACAGCAATTATACAGTGGTTCAGGCTAACCAATTAATTAGTTTGGTCTCTCGGCCTTGCAAGCGATGAACATTTTAGAAAGGTGTTTGATGCTGTTGCATTTTATTGATCATAAAATGAGATGAAAGGAAGGCTGCCCTGCAAAATCCTGGACCCTAATCAACAGAACCCTTGTTCTGCAATTGAAAAACTGACAAGATCCCTTTCAGTGCGAGGTAGTATACACCTTTATACACCCAGGAGAACAGGTGTTGACACAATTGCTTCTGAGCAGAGAGGAGTGAAAAGTGCCATTCGGAGAGCTAAACCACTTTATTTGCAGCACTGTTTGCAAACGGAATCTTTTTTGGTAATTACCAGGTAACTGTATACCACAGTACCATGTCAGAGGCTGGGACCTCGTGATTAACAAATGCTTCCTCTGCTAATAAGCTTACATCTGCAACAAAGTCGTAAGGCCTTCCTCCCAACAGAGCCATCCTTTTTCCCCAAACTCTAGGAAACCTTTCAGTATGGGCAAACTTGGTTTGTGGATTTCAGGGATGGGGAAGGAAGCGTGCAAATGTGATCTTTCTGATTTGTAAATCTATAAACAGGGCAAGCCTTTTTTTTTTTTTGGTGGGAGGGAAAGTACACCAGAATGACAGTGATTCAGAAGTAGAAATCTGTAACCCTGTTATCTTCTCAATGCATGGATTTAATCCATAACCCTGGATGGTATCTAATGAGTGATTCTAAGCCTTTTCCTATACATTGCGTTAAACCTGGCTACTTGCAGGTCCAAAAAGGAAAAGGAAAGGAAAGTAAGAAAACAGTGCTGACCTATGGTTCTATCTTAATCCATGTTTTAAAAATAATTACCTACCATATTTTTTGGACTATAAGACGCACTTTAATTTTTGGGGAGGAAAACAAGGAAAAAAAAGAATTCTGTCTCTGCCTATCAGGATCAGCAGTGTCCTGACTTCCACTTGGAGTTTGATAACAAGTAGCACCGATCTTTTTATCCATTTAGAACAAACCTTATCACTCTACGTGCATTTAGCTGGAGTGGGTGTCGTTAATTTAACTCAGTAAAATGTAATTAACATCTCTAACCATTCATATTCTTGGGATAGGGCTGGTTTCTTGGCAGCACTCATGTTTTGTACATATTTCTTTATGGCAGTGAATAAAAAAAATCTTACTTCAGTTTTGAAAAGTCACCCTAAAATGATAAGAGAATGATGCAATAGAAGAAATTATAGAATATTATATTTTATTATATTTTGTTATATAATATATATATATATATATGGATTGTTGGTTATTCTAGTTTTCTCCCGCGTAAAATTGGAAGTTTCTTGGCAATTTGATTCAAAGAAACACAGTGAATCGGTCATATACACGACACAAAAGTGCCGTATCACTGGCAGTTCTTGGCTGAAGCGAGCCTTAACCAAAGGCTTAGGCATCAGTCAAGCATTGACGAAGAATAGCCACAGTGCCAATAATGGCT
>JANHFP010002724.1:80532-92788 GCA_032468135.1 Calamaria suluensis | reverse complement strand
CTAGATTGCAGAAAATATGACTTCAGCAACAGAGTGGTCAATGCCTGGAATGCACTACCTGACTCTGTGGTCTCATCACAAACCCTCCAAAACTTTAACCTAAGACTGTCTACTGTGGACCTCACCCCATTCCTAAGAGGTCTGTAAGGGTCATTCATAAGAGCATGACCCTTACATCCCCAAATCAGCCTCTCTGCATTCATGAGCAGCCTGCACCAGGCTTCTCCAGCCCTCCCAGATCCTCCTTCACCCCTTGCCTGGGATTCCCCCTGCTTCCCACTTACTGATCCTTACATCTTCAGGTTATGATGGTAACGAGGGTGTGATCACATGAAGTGCTTTACAACTGCATTGCTTAGCAACTGCAAACCCAATCCCAATTGCTGACATAATTCAAGGACTAACTGTATGCATAAGAAAGTAAGATACTTTGAGTGTGTTTAAAAGGAGGAACCTGCAGTTCTTACAGAATGGTAATCATGGGATGGGATACTTCAGAAATTCTCTAGTTAAAACTAGAGAATGAATGGGCGTTGAATCTGGTGGGACAGTTTCTGAACTACAGAAAAGCACAATTAT
Organism: Calamaria suluensis; assembly: GCA_032468135.1. Lineage (NCBI taxonomy): Eukaryota > Metazoa > Chordata > Lepidosauria > Squamata > Calamariidae > Calamaria > Calamaria suluensis. The sequence continues at coordinate 92,209 of JANHFP010002724.1, read as the reverse complement.
TATGACAAAGCAGAAAGACAAAAATATTATACATTTTGATTATGAAAGCATGGATATTAATAAATTTGTTTCTTAGTATAGAACTTTCCCAATTTCATATACAATGCTGTTTAAATTGCAACCTTCAAGTTAATATCATACTTTTATTTAAAGTATATTAATTGTATTGAAATAACATTAATAGCAGTGCCAACTGTTCCAGTGCGATTTACAATCTGAGCCTGATTTAATAAAAGGTTCATTTCGTACAGTACTGCAATATACTTGTCCCAATTATATCTTGGGATTTCAAGGTATTACTGTAAGCAAATCTGACTCAGCAGGTGGCAGCACCTATCCAGCTGTAGCTGAAGTCAGAAAAAAACTAAGCAAGTTCAGCTAATCCTGGGAAACTGAAAAAGCATACCAAAAGGACTTGTCCAAAACAGCTAGGTCCATGTTGTTACCAAGAGTTGAGCATAACTCAAGGAAAGTCTTGGGAGGGGGATGCTGTTTGGTAGGGACAAGGCATAACTCCTAAGTCCAGGAAAATGGCATTGCTCGATGGAAGGGATCAGGAGCATGCCCTGTCAGGTCTATAGGATGAACAGAAACAATTAAAGACAGACAGTCCTGCACGAAGACTAACCCTATGCCACCTAAAGCTTTATAGGTAATAACAAGGGCTTTGAATGGTGTCCAGAAGCCCATCGAATAAGTTAGCAGGGCAATGCCTTCATTTTAAAATATCTAATATAACTGAATGATTTTAATGTACCAGTAGAAGTGTAAGCACCATATTATGATAATTTATGTTATTTCTTTCTCATCAGATCTCATTTGGACTGATGCCTTCCTAGATGTGCACTTTTTAAAAGACTCTTGACAAAATGGAACAAGTCCAGAAAGCTTTAGCAAAGCTGTAAACCACAGCAATTCAAATTATGGAAAGGATGTTGAGTAAACATTAGGAAGATGTTCCTGATGGTATGAAGCTGTTCAGCAGGGACCTGGCTGCAATGAGACAATGTCTCTTGTCTTGTTAAAAAATGTTACACATCTCTTGCACACAGATGGCATGAGACTTCTTTTTCTGTCCTCAGGAAGTTGATGAGATCCCTCTTGTCTCCTATTCTATAAAAGTGGCTGTAGTATCAACTATGCCCAGGGGTGAAATGTAAAATTTGTTGCTACCAGTTCTGTGGGCATGGCTTGGTGGTGGAGAGATCATGTGACTTGGTGGCCAATTTTATATTTCTTTTTCATTTTAAAAGCATGTGTTTCTACCTAACTGTTTGCTGGATTAGGTAGAAACACATGTCATTAAATTAATGTAGAGAGCCTCCGGAGGATTGCAGCAGCCAGCGTGATCACGGGAGGGTTTTTTCCCCTTCATTTTAAAGACATGTGTTTAAATAAAGGGGAGAAAAAACCCTCCTATGATCTCAATGCTCAGAGGCTCTCTACATTAATTTAAAAGCATGTTTTTCTACCTAATCCAGCAAACACGTAGATAGAAACACATGGTTTCAAAATTGAAAAGAAAGCCTCAGATGGGCAGAGGGGGCGGGGCCATGGATTTTTACTACGATTCTCCGAACCACCCGCCACCATCGCTACTGGCTTGGCTGAACCGGTCCAAACCGGGAGCATTTCACCCCGACTATGCCCATGATAGTGAACCTATGGCAGGCATGTCCAAAATGGCATGTGGAGCCATGTCACCTGGCACACACGCCATTGCCCATTCCTCTTCCAGGTTTTTGGTGTGCATACACACGCGACGATCAGTTGGCCTTTGTGCATGCGGAAGTGCTGAAAATGGGAAGAGCTTGTCTGTGAGCCAGGAATGGAGCTTCCTGGGACTTCGGAATTGAAAAGAGTGTGCAGAAAGAAGGAGGACTAATGGGAATTCTCCCTTCTGCAGTGTCATCAGTCTCCGGGCAGAGTCTCCCTTGATTTCGCCCGCTGGAGAAGAGTGTTCCAAGTTGGAAGCCCAGATAAGAAGCCCAAGTTGGTTATTCAGGCCAAGATCCCCCCTCCCACTTTCTCCACTTCTTTCTCTCAGCAGAACTCTCTCTCCTCCTTCAGGTGAAATCCCAAAGAACTCTGCCCAGAGACTGATGGCGCTCAAACAGGGAGAATTTTCATTGGTGCTGCCCCTCCCATCTCAAAAGTCCAAGATAAACACTTCCTCCACCCAATGCCAAACTGTGGATTCCTCCTCTGGGGCTGGAAGCATCTGGCCGAACACACATGTGCGTGAACATGCGTGCAGTGAGCTTGCAGGCTGCCAGATGATTGGCATGTGTGCATGCACAGCAGTAATTGGAAGATTTGTTGACAGGTGTACATGCACCCACTAGAAACCAAAAGTATCTTATTTGGTGCGCACATGCTCCCTGGACAGCTCCTCTTTGTGGTTGCAGCCTTGATGAGCGCACTAAGTGCTCCATTTTCGGTGCCCGGTGCCAAAAAGATCCACCATCACTGAACTATGCCAAAACTAAATGTTCTATTTATAAAATTTCTAATTTTCTAGAAAGTGTACCTTGCCATCACTCCTGAAACACTGAGGACATAGAGGATGTGACAAATTAAGGAATTTAAGTATCTCACAATTTCCTTTCGAGTCTCAACATTGTTTAAGGATCAGACAAAGGCAGTATGCACAACATCACAAAGAATCAAACATTCCATTCTAAATGCTGAAGCAGCAAAAATCACATCTTGGGAGCCATTAATCTAAAATCCTAAAGCTAATTTACAATATCTGAAAACAATGGGTCCCAACAAACCAATAAGATGTGAAAAAGCAATATAAAATAACTAATAAAATACTGAACTATGTAATACATAATTTTTTTAAAATTTTTATTTTATTAAATTTATATACCACCCCTCTCCGAAGACTCGGGGCAGTTTACAGCCATAATTAAAACAGTATCACATATATCATTTAAATTTTAAATTTAAAAACAAATATTATAAAGGCTGATCAATTAAAATCCCAATTAATTTAAAACCCCAATTTAAAATTTAAAACAACTAAAAAAACCCAATATCGGGTCAACCCAGGCCGGCCACTCTAAACAAGTAGGTCTTTAGCTGCCGAGGGACTGCCTTTTTCCAAGTTCTACCCATTCAACCCACTCTAGTAGAATAGGCACGTTCCAAATCCCATCAACCAAAGGGATTAGAAGACAGGTGTTTTCTGCAGCGGCCTCTGCTCTATGGAACGTTGAAGATAAGAATGGCTGCAATCCTGTTAGCTTTACGTAAAGCCCTAAAAACTTGGGTATGTTCTCAAGCCTGGGACTGAATACGCTCTTGACTGTACTACTAACTAACCAAGTATCTTACCTGCTACATATATTTACTTTGGATGTTTCTTTTGTTTTTATTATTTAAAAATGTTTTTAATGTTTTGATTGTAATATATTCTTTAACTATCAACTATCTTGACTAAGATAGGCGGCTAAAGAAATTGGAGAATTGAATGAAAATAACACAAATAGAACACAAATTGTATACAGTATCCTGTCAAATTAGCTCACTAAGTCTAAGTACTTAAAATGTTTTTTTACAGGCCCTCTTAAGTAGCAAGGTTTATTTGGGAGTATCAGTTTAATGTGCAATTTCAAAAATGAAAAAAGCTTTGCTTCATAACCAAAGTCTATCACTAGAAACCAAGAAGAATCTTTTAAATTATTCCATTAAATAGTTCCATTAAAATGCTTAGCTACAATAATATGTTGAAAGGTATTCCACAATGCTTTCTGAACCCAAAATTTTCAATTCTCATTCAAACTGCTAAAAGTTTCACTTTTTAATGTAACCTAAAAATATAATTTGAGTACAAAATTGTTCCATATCAGCAGTCCCCTCAGGAATAGGAGCTAAGCCAAGACAGCAATGCTGAACATGCATGGCTGTTAAAATCAGCCACATGTGGCATTCCAGGAACATGTGGCAATCGTCCAGGAGAAATTGCAGTTTTTACAAACTAATATAATAAATAAACTGAAAGACTGGTTTTGTTAATTTGTGCCACATCCAGAAAGTTCCCAAAATAGCTTAGGTAAAATAATAAAGCTGGATACTTCTACTATTTCTAGTGTTTAGCTTTCCCCCAGACAGCCCTTTTTCCATAACATAAAAACTACAGTTCTTATTAAGTTGCCATGGTGATTCCAGCTGCCATGGCAGCTGGAAATTGAATAGGCTTTGTGGATCTTTGTAACTTCTGCCTCAGCTACAACTTTTTTTTCCATCCAGGTATTATTATAGCAGGGGTTTAGCTGACTTGTTAACACTCAGTTCTGAATACTAGTAACTGTTTCATCCTAAACAAAATATAGTTCTCTTTGTATTATCTCGATGTATTCAATATTTTTTTAAATATTGAAAAAAAATAACATTCAAATGTATATTTTTTTAAAAAAGTTTCCTGGAGATAAGTACCTCATTTTTAACCAAGAATTGCACTGGAACATAAGTATCTGCAAAAATCAGGGAGGGGATAACTACACTCCAATCAAAATAGCAGTTTAAAACTTCAAACAATTATCTAAATTTGCAAAACAGTAAACTTCTGAAAAGTAAATTATTGAAGTAACTTAGCTCAACAATTTTTAAACTAAGATGACTTTATCCTCTAAGGAAAATTTGAAAGAATTGATCACATGAACTCAAATTTATCACATGCTCTAGACCAGTGGTTCCCAAAGTGGGCGGTACTTCCCCCTGGGGGGCGGTGGGATGACTTAGGGGGTGATAAGAGGCAAGGGAGGCAGCAGGGGGGCACTAAGAGGTAAGGGAAGTGGCAGAGGAGTACTGGAGGTGGGGCAGGGGTAAAATCCTCCCAGTTCAGACTTGTTTGGTAGAACCAGTAGTAATGATCGGTGCTTCCGGCTGCTAGGCCCACGGTTTTTCCTACCAGGTTCTTAGGTGGGTGGGGTCATGTGACTGAGTGGGCGTGGCTTTGATTTACACTGACTTGGCCACACCCACTTAGTCACAGGACAACCCAAGCCATATCCACAGAACCAGTAGGGGTGGGGATGGGGGGGCACTGAGGATACGTTTGTAGCACCAAGGGGGCGGTGGTCTGAAAAAGTTTGGGAACCACTGCTCTAGACTAGAACCATGATGGCAAACCTATGGCACATGTATCACAGGTGGCAAACAGAGCCCTCTTTGTGGGCATGTAAGCCGTTATCCCAGTTTAGTTCTGCTCTGCTGCACATGCCTGCGTGCTTCCCACTGGCCAGCTGGTGGTCGGGGCTCTGCCATTCATGCGCAGGGGGCATGCATATATGAGTGGGGTGCATGTGGGGGCCATGTACACATGCATGGGGGCAGGGCACATGCGGGGTCCACACAAACATGCATGGGGTGAGCACATCTGGGGGCGTGCATGCATGCATGGGACGGGCCATGTGGGGGGCATGCATGCATGTGTGGGGTGCATGCACAAGAGCAGAGTGTGCATTGCATTTTAGGGGTTTGGGAACACACATGTGCATTCACGCCTGCACGTGCACACTCTGGGCACTCAGTCCAGAAAAGATTAGCTATCATTGCTCTATAATCTACACAAAATCTTTCATTAAAAATTATCCAACCTCACGATCAATTCTGTCCAAACTAATACTCCGAGAAATTATGTAGCAAATTAGTTTACTTATGACTTTCAATTAGTATCAATTTCAATCACTTATGATATCAATAAATTTTACTTATTGATTACATTCTGTTATACTTCAATAATTGATCAAGCTATGTCATGAGAAGAAAAAACTGAAAAGGGACTGAAATATGGAGTGAGCAATGAAAATTTATTGTAATATGAACATTCACCCCTGAGCAAATGAGAATGCACAATATTAAAAAAATGAACTGCCAATAATTTTAAACAAATTAAGATCTAGAAACAAGCATGCAGTGACAGATGTTTCAAAGAAAATGCTCTGCAAAAATCTCTACAAAGCATTATTATTCCAAATTATTAAATAAGGGCTTTGAGCACAGTTCTTAAATTTCTTCATTCACTATTGTAATTTTGAACAATTGCTAATTGAATGGTTGTAAGTCAAAGACTACCTGAATTGATAAAACCACATTCCTACTGCAACATTGCATATAATACTGTTCATCTTTCAGCAATTTTTCTCAGTAGTCATACTAGTTTTTCTTTAAACTGGAACATTAAACCACTGTCAAAAGAAATTTATAAAATGTTTATAAGACCATCAAGGAGGGGGTTTCTTTCTTTCTTTCTTTCTTTCTTTCTTTCTTTCTTTCTTTCTTTCTTTCTTTCTTTCTTTCTTTCTTTCTTTCTTTTCTAATTATGTTTGATGAAAATACAGATCAGATGGATTTCCAGGATAAACAAAGCACTACACATTGGCCATCAAAGTTTGACTATTCTTTCTAATTTGACTCTTTTCAGTGAAAGAAACTAAGTGAAAGAAAGTTCCTTAATGGAATAAATCAAACAAAGTTTATAAATATTCTTAAACATACTGTCATTCTTATTTCTAATCCTACCTCAAAGCACAACATTAATATCCTTCCCACAATCGACCATTCCTTATCTCTATCATCAGTTTCCTTTGGTGACGATATATTTCCACAGTAGCTAATGGAGACATTCCTACAAATCAATGTACTGCAGTGATACAGAAATAAAAGCTCATTTCACTGTAATAATGCTTCCAGACTTCCCTCAAGTCAGGTGGTTACTTGAAGTTAATGATCTGTGACATGCCACACACGTAGTCCTAAAAAGACTTATTATCCACTGCATGTGCAACAATATTTGCTTTATGGATGGCTAAATGAATGAAGACATTCAATGAAGCTGCAAAAGTAAAATCAAAAGAAAACTTACAAGTAACATGTTTTCTTTGAGTAAAAGAACTGTGAACATTTTCCATTAATACTTAACCTTCTGCTGCAAAAGCACAACCACATATAATGCTTGAATCCATAAACCAATGATACTATCCAGGATTAATGCTAATTATCTACAACCAAGAGAAATGCATTTTGCTAAAATTGGAATTTATGCTGAGCAAAATATTAATCAGAACTTTTATTTACACTCTGTGATGGCAAATTTCATAAAAGAAGAGGTGCAAAATATCATTAAAAATTGTTGAATATCAGCCAGCACACTAGATGTTTTATGTTTGTAGGTCTTTGTTAGCTTTTTATGTCTTTTTTGTCCTTTTTCTCTAGTTAGAGTTGTAAATTGTAGGGTAGAACAACTTACAAAAAATGATTGATTGTATATAGTTGTACAATGTTTGTAAATGTTCAAAATTTAATAAAGATTATTTTTTTAAAAAATGCTGAATACCATCCTATTTTTAAAGCCAAATACAGTTTAATTGGGCATAGGCAAACATTACTACTCATACCTAGTTGAAGTTGCATTCATAAATGTTCTGTTTCAGATTGACTTAATTTACTTCTATCATATATGTCGATTCCAGATTAATTTAACAGATAGAACTCTTTAATTATTCTAAACTAAATTATCGGTAACTTTGCCAAGACATAGTTCTACTTAAATGCAGAAGTGACTTCAACCCCAGTGATGTTTTATGAAGCATATTTCTTTATCATACCTGTCTTTTCTAAATAGAACAATCTATTGGAAATTCTCCTATGCATGCCTTCTTAAATGAATGGGAAATCTGTGAAATACTTCCTCAGTGCAGTGTTCAAAAGAACTTCCTGCAGTCTGAATCCTTCAATGGCAAATTTACACCGATGCAAGCAGTAATTTCTATCAGTGTTTGTCATGTTACATCATTCATTATCCTGTTTTTAACTTTTACCAAGGTTCTAGTCTTCCCCCCCAAAAAAATCTATTATCCAAGTTTTGAATGAATTACTTACAAATAGCTACTATAGACTAATATCTAGAATCAAACCGGAAAAAAAGTTTGCCTTGTACAACAGTTTGCCCTTGGGAGTTTTCTCTTCCTTTAACTTCCCTTTATTTTATTTATAAACAGCTCTTCCTCCAAAAAGAGCTCTCCAAATCTCTTACTTTTCCTGCCATTCCAACATTTGTTCACATATTCTGGTGCAAAATATAAGGGAAGTGAAAGCATAGACCAAAAGGCAATATACTTCTTTAAACTGTGAAACTGAATTGACACATGTTGCTTTTTAAAACGTGCACTGTACTTTGCTTGCATTTTGAAACAAGTGCATTATATTTTGCTTGAATTAAAAATATATAATTTGCTATTTGCTAAAGTCTCATCCAATAGCAAATTTGCTATTTGCTAGTCTCATCCAAATGAAACTGACTATAGTTCACTAAGCCATAAGAATCTTGAGAAACATCGAAAAGAAAAATACTGGGAAGAAGTAACAAATATTTTTTTCTTATTTTTCTGACAAAGGATGTTTTATATATTATTGTACTAAAAAAGTTTGGACATTTAGGAAAAACTAAAATGAACTTCTACAGAATCAGCACCTTATTTTTTTCTTTAGGGTGAGTAGCAGCTTTCTAAAATTAGATTTTACTCGATCTAAATATAAAAATAAATAAATTTATGGAAAGCTGTTTATATTATTACACAATCATATTTCCTGTGCATTTTTATATCTGCATATTCTTCTTTTGTTGAGAATTGATGTCTGTTGTGAAGGCCAATATGCATCCACCCTACTGCAGCCAACCATTAGCCAGCTCTGGCCCACCCATCGGTTCCATCAGCCACAGCAGCACTACCCACGGCTACCCCACCACCATTCCTGGCTACCTTCGACAGCACCCCAGGGAAGCTAGTTTACTTTCTAAACTGCATCTGGGCCCACATCAATCATTATGGAACTCAATACCAATCAAACCAGGAGATGATCTTACCCACTGCAGATAATAAGAAGAAGGGAAGAAGAGAAAACCAGCACCAGGAGTTTAAAACAGCTACCGGGAGCAGAAATCATCCTTCCATCATTCTCTTGCCTGCTTTATATTTTAATTGCTATGCTTTAAGAAGAAGGGGAAAGGCAAGTCAAGACATCCATAAAAGAAAAAGAAATCCTCTACCCATCATCTCATATCCACTTCAGTACTTCAATTGCTACACTTTTGGGAGGGGCTTGTCTCCCCCATTCCTCCCTTAAATTTGTCTTTTTCTTGGATGTCCTATCCAGATATTCCTCACATTTCTACCCTCTTCTTCTGTCTATTTTCTATGATTTTTACTGTGGTCCTTGCTTCGATTACAAATATATCCTTCAACTCTTTTAATATGTTTTCCCCGATTGGGTTTATCCATCATTATTATTTTCATTATAATCGCCTCCTTTTCTTCTTTTTGTTTGTCATCTTCTCCTTTCATTTCTTCTCCTTCCCCTCCCTGTACATCTCGATCTATAATCATCATCTCTTGTATAAAATTTTCAATTTTCGCAATTATCTCCTTAAATCCTTGATCCATAATGTCTTTCATATTTTGATAGTCATTCCTTCTCATGAATTGTGTCTGGTTTTTTAGAAGATTGTGTTTTTTTCCCAATAGTACAGTATTTCCTCTTTTGTCAGCAGGTGGCACTGTCCACTTAACTTTCAGTCACTAATTTATCATTCCTTATCTTTGTTCTTTGTTTTCTTCACTTTATTAGGGGAAGTACGTCACTACAGTAAGCACAATTAGATCCTTTCTTAAAAAAAGAAATATGTAGATAAGTCCAATGTTTAAAAATACCTTTCCCATAATACTTCTTCTCAGTTTAAGAGTCTATTTATTTTTTCAAACTGTTCTTTGTTCTCTCACAGCTTTCATGCAGTTCAAGAATTTAAAAACAAGAAACGCCTTGATAATTTTTAACAACTAATTTCTAACAACTTTTCGCCAGGAGCTGAAGACATACCTTTTCTGTTTAGCTGGTCTGGGATAAGTTATGGGGTTTTTAAGGAAGTATGGGATTCGTGAATTTTAAATTTCAAATGTTAAATTTTTAAATTTAAATTTAAATTTTAATAATCTTAAATCTTTGAATTTTTTAGTTTTTAAGCCAAAATTGATTTAATCCTATTTTAAACTGTATATTGTTATTCCTGTTTTTAAATAATTTGGCTGTACACCGCCCCTAGTCCGTGAGGAGAGGGGCGGTATAGAAATATAAATAATAAAATAAATAAATAAATAAATAATAGCAGTGCCACTGTCCAGGGTCCTGAGCCCTGAATGCAACCCAAACAAATGGAGGCATAAAGACTCAGGGAAGATGGGACATGGAATGGGGATCCCTGAAGGAGCTACCACATTCACTTCAGAGGATGTTTGCAGAGCCCTCTGCTACCCATCAGCCACTGCAGTAGCCAAAGCAGAGACAGTAGAGGCCAAACTCTGGAGGGGAACCGAAACCAAAGAGCTGGTCCTATGGCAGTTTCAACCAACCAAACCAGCTTTTCTGCCATTGTACCTGCCCTTTGAACATCTTGCCCTCTGTAGTGAGGTTAGTACCAACTCTCCTTACCTACCATAAGAGTTCCAATAGAGGGATTTCACATCGGGGGTGATTAATAGATTGACAACAGATCCCATTTCCTCCTCTTCTTATCACACTCCCTCCCTGCCATCTTTTTAGCTAGATTGATTTTATAATATTGTATTTATTATAAATGATAGTTTAATTTTTTTAATATGCAAGACACCCAGTGTTACTGTGTGTCAAGATGAGTTGCTAGAGAAAGAAAGAAAGAAAGAAAGAAAGAAAGAAAGAAAAAGAGAGAGAGAGAGAGAAAGAAAGAAGGAAGGAAGGAAGGAAGGAAGGAAGGAAAGAAAGAAAGAAAGAAAGAAAGATGGCAGAAGGAAGGAAAGAAAGAAAATAAGAGGACACAGCCTCTCTTAGTTCTGAATGAGTCAATAGGCAGATGCTTAGATACTGGATGATATTTTTACACAGTCACACACTTTGTTTGTTCAAAAAGAAACAGAAAAGTGGATAGTATATGCTTTTGAAACCATTCAAGAAGAAAATATTATTTGTTTTATGCTATTTTATTTGACAATAATTTCTATTCCAATAAAAAACCCTCTCAAAAACTTTGTGTGATTTCTTTTGAACATTAATGCAGCAAATAATAACAGTCATTTTTTGAAAGATGTACCCAAAGTTAACTACTATTTTATTTTGACAACAAAAGTTCTTTTGTATTCAGGTCTGGTCTTAAAAAGATAATGTAGCACTTAGGAATGAAGATGCAGCAAAGCAGACCAGTACTTGAGGTCAAGATGGAGAAGATCTGCACAGCCACCATGTACTTCCCCTTGGTGCTCAGGTAGGTGGGTACAAAGGATACCCAGACGCTGCAGAACACTAGCATGCTAAAGGTGATGAGTTTCGCTTCGTTGAAGGCCCCCGGGAGATTTCTGGCCAGGAAAGCCACCGTGAAGCAGGTGAGAGCCAGGAAGCCCATGTAGCCAAGGACAAGGTAAAACATGACAATGGAGCTTTGATTACATTGCAGGATGATCTCTGCTGATTGTGAGTACATGTCTGACTCAGGAAATGGGGGAGAAGTGCCCAACCAGACACTGCAAAGCACTATTTGCACAACAGAACAAGAAATGATGATGGAGTTGGCCAGGCTCTTCCTTAGCCATCTCTGTACTTTATTCCCTGGTTTTGTGGCCAAGAATGCCAACACCACCATGAT
>JANHFP010002724.1:70176-80432 GCA_032468135.1 Calamaria suluensis | reverse complement strand
GGAAGGAAGGAAGGAAGGAAGGAAGGAAGGAAGGAAGGAAGGAAGGAAGGAAGGAAGGAAGGAAGGAAGGAAGCCAGGGAAAAGTCTTCATTATCCAACAGGAGCACTATGAGAATAGAACTTTTTGAATCCTCAGGAATAAAACAAGACTGGCAGTCTCAACTGCAGTTCTGTTGTTGAAACAGTTCAGATAATTCAATGCATTAACCTTACATGTTACTTTAAAATGTAACCTTTAAACCTCAAACTACAACAGTACACTTCCTGCTCCCAGACCCCACTCCAAAATCAATTAATCATCACTCAGGCAAGTATATCATCAACATTTTTAATTAGCACTGATGCACTCTTTTTCAGATCCATCTATCACAAAGACTATTTAAAACCTGACTTATTGGGCTTTGCTTAGAAAAAGATCTGGTTAATATCAGTGTGAAAAGGCACCACTCATTCATCTACCATACACTGCTGCTTGATAATCCCTACCCTTTCCATAAATTGCTGATAACAGCTGACCTCAGGTCTTCCAAAAGTTGTAAATCAAGTAACAGCAGGTCCTATGCAGCAAGGTTAATTTTAGGTCACTATTTATCCAGCCAGAATGTTGACTTGACACTGTTAAGTGTGTTGCTTATAAATGTGATAAATGGAGTAAACACCAGTTAAGACTGTCAGGAAGAAGGAAAAAATAAAGCAGTCTGTATGCTGCAAAAGTATTTTATTAATTCATTGTAGTAAACAACTAGGTTTTAAACAGCAATGAACCTAATTTCACTCTTGCCCTCACTAAAGATAACAGAAAGTAAATGAAAAGGTGAAGAAAGTTACTATGATTAGCTCTAGACTACTAGGTAATGATTGTCACAGGTTCTTTTAACTATAGCCAATTTTGGGGCTCAAAACATTAGAGACACCAACAACACAGGTCTCTAGACAATACATGCAAATACTCAGATATCATTACTCATTACTTCTCCACAGCTACTTCTACTCCTGGTCCTCCTACTACTCCTTTGAGTACTACTTACTACACTTGGAATACTGTGTCCAGTTTTGGTCATCATGATACAAAAAAGATGTTGGGACTCTAGAAAGAGTGCAGGAAAAAAAATCAAGCAATATGATTAGGGGGACTGCAGGATCAAACTGAATGGTTGAATGAACTGCGTACATCTAGTATAATGAAAGGGAGTAGGGGTGACCTGATAGCAGTCTTCAAATATTTAAGGAACTGCGACAGAGAGGAGGAGGTCAACCTATTCTTCAAAGCACCAGAAGATGCCCAATAATGGTTGGAAATTTATCAGAGAAAGATATAATCCTGTTCTTGACAGCAAGTACAGTTAATCAGTGGAACAGCTTGTCTTCAGAAGTTGTGTCTGCTCCAAAGTCGGGTTTTTTAAAAAGAAACTGAACAGTCATTTGTCCAGAATGGTCTAGGGCAGCAGCTTGTGAGCATCAGGGACTGGTTCCATAAAGGTTTTTCTGATGACCAGAGAGGGGGTTGTTTTACTGGCATGCCACAGCCTGATGCCAATCCAGGCTGGAGGTTGGGGACCAGGCTGGAGGTTGGGGACCTCTGATCTAGGATCTGCTTGAGCAGGGGACTGAACTAGAAGACCTCTAATGTCCCTTCCAACCTTGTTATTCTATAGTTCTAATATATTATAATGTTGCAATGCAAACTGTGTCACTTTTGCATTTGCACCATGATGTTATGATGATTAGCACTAGTAGCAGATTTTGTAGAGGACAAAGCTTGCAATGTGATACCAAAATGCTCATTTCATAATTTGGACAAAAGATTCAGATGCTGAGGACAGCCATGTCTTGTGCATGATGATTAATATATTGATGATGTTGATCAGCACTAATTCACTTGACACACTGTTTTAGTCTTGGACTTATAGATTTCTTGATTTCTGCTGGATGATGAGGATGGCCACTAGAGCAACTTCCGTGCGCATATGTTTTTGCAACATGACTCTCTGAGTTGTGTGGTAATGTGGACTCTAAGGGGAATCAATAAGAAGTATTTATTTCAACAAGTGCACTTACCAACAGTGCTCTAATTACTATTAGATTATATTCTGGGAAGTTGTTAAATTCATTTTGCTCACAAGTCCAAACAAGCGTACATATATGTGGCACACTGTAAACTAACCTTTTCCTGGTTTCTGGGACATTATAGGTTGGAGTTTTAGATAAGTTTGTTTGGATCAGGATATATGTTGTAAACCAGTGGTTCCCAAAGTGGGTGGTATTGCCCCCTGGGGGTGGTGGGATGACCTTTTTTTTGGAGGGGGGCAATAAGAGGCAAGGGAAGCAGCAGGGGGCACTAAGAGGCAAGGAGATGGCAGAGGAGTGCTGGAGGCGGGCCAGGGGTGAAATCATTTGGAAAGCACTCTGAAAAAAAGAGTGCAGCTGCAGGCTCCTTTGTAGCAAATGTTGCTGCTCGTTCCACTTCATAAACATGTGACGCATTTAAGAAGGGGAGTGACTCACTCCAGTAACTTTCGCTACAAGGGGCCTGCAGCCACACTCTTTTTTGGTGTGCCTGCCCTGGAGGCACTTCTCCTTCCGAATGATGTAGCAGCTGCAGGCTACTTGGAGCAAAATTTACCACAGTGAGCTGCTCACTCCCCTTCTTAAACATATCATACCTTTAAGAAGGGGAGTGACGTGCTCCTGTAACTTTTACTACATAGGAGCCTGCAGCCGCTGCATCTTTCGGCAGGAGAAGGGAAAAGATGCAGGCATCTTGCAATAAGGGAAAAGAGGCAGAATAGAAATTAAGAATTTTTCCTACTGGGTTCTGTGAGTGTGGTTTGGTGGGGGATCATGTGACTGAGTGGGCGTGGTTGAGTGACACTGACTCGGCCACACCAACAATGTCACAGGACATCCCCCCCCAAGTGAGGTGGGGGCACTGAGGATGAGTTTGTAGCACCAAGGGGGAGGTGGACTGAAAAAGTTTGGGAACCACATATGTAACTATCTGTTGACACCTGTGAAAAGATATAAACAAAAAAAATCCATTATAGTATATTAACAAGGTTTGTTAGGGTATTGGGAGTGAAATTTTCTCAGTAAGGTAGGAGTCCTAACATGGTGTTTATCGACTCATTCGTTTTGGGACGAGGGTAAATGTTTCCAGCAGCTAAATATTGGGTTTTCCCTCTGTTGATCCCAAAGTCAAGGATTTACTTGATTTCAAAGTGTTGTTCACCTTCTAGCATGATGGGAACAGGTGGTGTAGGTGCAGGCGGTCTGAGTGATGAAATTACCTCTTGTTTGAGTATATACAGTTTTGTATATAGTTATTTCAAAAAAAGAAGATAAGTCACACAGCTCGCCTTAAATGTTTTTCTTCCAAGTCTTTTCTGTGCGCTGTCAAAGCCTCAAGTCCGCCATATCAAGAAAATGATAGGACGCACTCACGCTGGGTTATAGAGGGATTCTCTCATTCCAGCGATTGGTTGCATGCCGATTCATTGGACTCTGGGTCTCCCCTCTGTTTCACATGGCTCCCCAAGCTCACTGTGCCTTCGAAGGGTCCCCTATGCACGAAAAATTCAGGATTCAAGAGCGGCGCTCACCCTCTTCCCCCACACTGCCTTGACAGCTTCACCGGAAGTAATTTTAAGTCTTAATAGCTTTTTTCTTGGCTTTTGAGTTGTAGCTTTCCCCTCTTTCCCTTTCATTCTGTATTTCCGCTCCAATCATGCCAATTAGCTGCTTAACCCACTCTTAAGCATTTTAAAGTACACTTAATATTTTTCCTTTACCTGTCAATTGGTCACAGGGTTGCTCATTAACAAAATTCTGCCCAAGTTCTCTCACCAGCTCAATCTTTCTTCTGGAGCCCCAGCTTCATGGTGGCTGCAAAAACCACCTCCCTTTTGCTACTGAGTCAAGGAGAATGCCAGACTCTCAGAGGAACTTGTCCGTTCCTCTGGTCCGTCTGAGCTGCCTCCTCTTCTTCAACATCCCTCCAGGATGGTTCCAGTCCGAAGACCCCTTGATAGCTGGGTTTCCAGCTGGATTTTCACAAAGCTCTGTAGAGCTCACTAATTCTCCAGCTGGTCTCACCACGACATTTTCGGTCTCCCCATTTCAACAGTTTTAAGTGTACTCAGTTCAAGACTGTTCTGGCTGCACCACAAGGTTAGTTGTTCAACCTCCCGTCTGTATGTAGATTTGTCATCTTGAATGAGACCAATTACTGTTGTATCATCTGTAAATTTCAGTACTTTAACACAGAAATATTTTGAGATGCAGTAATTGTTACCGTGTTTCCCAATAAATAAGAGCCGATTGTACTTTGACCTCCAAATAAACACTAGGCCTTATTTTTGGGGAGGTTATTTCCCCAATATACCGGTATGAGGAAGGGGAGCTGGGCAAGTGGCCTCTCACACCAGCTTCCTGAAGGGTTGCAGCAAGCCAACTCACCATCCACAAAACAGCTGCCTCACGGATGGAGAGGGTAGAGTGCAAAGGATGATGCTTCTGGGATGTGTGGAGCAGGAAAGCGTCTAGGTCTCGCCCGGCCTCTCTTCCTCTTGCACCCACGTTTGCTTCTGCTGCCGTTCCAGAGAGCTACCTCAGGAGCAAGGGGGAAGAGGCCAGCCAGCAAGCCAAACATTCACTTGCTTGCTTTGCTCTCCTGTCTCTGCTCTTGCAACTTTTGCTGCCTTTTCTCTGCCTGCACAGCCCTCCCGATCTTTCTTTCTTTCTTTCTTTCTTTCTTTCTTTCTTTCTTTCTTTCTTTCTTCCTTTCTTTCTTTCTCTTTCATTCATTCATTCATTCATTCATTTATTTGATTTATATACCTGACTAAAGCCAGGTTGACAGAGGTGAGGGAGGAGTGTGCAGGAGATGGAACCATCCTATCCAAAGTCCCAAGCAAGATTCTGCTAGCAGCCACCCCCTTTTTCACATGGGATTGCCTGGCAACAAGGAGGGAGAAGGCGAATGGGACAGGTTTCTGTTCCCCACCCCATTTGCTCTTGTAGGAGACATTTCTTTCCTGACAGACAGATGGGAAAAAGATAATGGAATGGAATAGGATTCAGCAAGGATTCTGAGGAAGAGAGAGATATGGATGTTGACTGTAACCTCCTTGGGGATGAGAAGAACTGCTGCAAGTCAAGTGCACAACTGGACTTGTAACCAACTTAAATAATCATCTAGTAAAAATAAAGCCAAACAAAAACAAATAAAACACTCCCAGGAGGAAAACAAATTAAAGTTTAATTTGTGTGTATTATTTAATGGACTGCTAAAATGGCAAAATGGACTTTTAAATTGGCCATGCCCACCCAGCCACATGACCACAAAGTCATTTGGCCACCCAGCTAGCCAGTTCAGCCCCCCAACAGTCTGAGGGACCCTGAAGTGGCCCCCTTTTCAAAACATTTGAGGACCCGTGTTCTATACTCACTAAATATGAGAATATTATCTAGGTAAACTAGGACCCCTTTATACATGTGTTTGTGTCGATCAGGTGATAATCAATTGCATGAAGACTGCAGGGGGGCCCTTAAAGGCCAAATGGTATGACTTTGATTTCGAAGCTACAAAGTGGAAAGTTAAAAATGGTCTTCTATTCATTCCCCTCTCTAATCCATATGAAGTAATAGGCTTCTCTTAAGTCTAGGTTGATGAACACCTTGCCCTTTGCTAGGTGGCTTAGCATGTCCTTCATTAGGGGGAGGGGTTCTCCACGCACATGGCATTAATTCCATGAAAATCCATGCAGAGCCTCATTCCCCCATATTTTTTTCTGTTTAAATAGTATGGGGGCTACCACTCTGGATATGGCACACTAGATGAAACCCTGTGCTAAATTGGCATCAATGCATTTTCTCAATTCTTTTGGGGTCATAG
This sequence comes from Calamaria suluensis, assembly GCA_032468135.1. NCBI lineage: Eukaryota > Metazoa > Chordata > Lepidosauria > Squamata > Calamariidae > Calamaria > Calamaria suluensis. Next base: position 74,539 of record JANHFP010002724.1, on the reverse strand, counting down.
AGTACATTTTTTTTGTTTAGGAAGCTTTGCTCCAGGCACAAACTCAATCCTGCAATCTGTTGGGTGGAGAGGGGGAGGAAGTTACTATCCTGCTCATTAAAGAAGTCTAACAAGTCTCTGTATCCCCTTGGCACCTGTGGGCTGCCAATAAGCCCATCTGCAGCAGCTGCTGCACCTTCCAGCTTGCTGGGGCTGTTGGGGTTTGTTGCCTTTTGGCATCTTTCTGCAAGGATAAAGGATTTGGATGGAGCATTTTTGGGATGTGTGTCTGTGCTAATCTGTGGGCTGCAGTTAAGTGGACGAGCCTCCATGAGGTGCCGAGGGAAGGGAAGGGAAGAGCGGCATCCTATGCTGGCCACGCCCACCCTTCAGTAGGGCTTTGTTTTGGGATAGGCCTTATATTAGGCCCACCCGAAAAAAATCAGGCTAGGCCTTACTTTCGGGGTAGGCGGTAATTTCAGAGAAACATGGTATATAGAGGGGAGGAGAGAGCACACAGTCCTGGGGGAGTCTGTGCTAATTGTATAGGTATCTGATGTGATTCCACCTAACATCACTTGTTGCTTCTTGCCTGTTAGAAAGCTTATGATCCATTTACAAGTGTGGTCAGGCACTGCTAACTGATTTAGTTTAACTAGAACAATGACAGTGGAAACATTTTGCACGCATACGGGTTCTCATCAGGGCTGCCTCTGGAAAAGCCAAAGTTCCGGGTTCTAGCGTGCATGCACATCCGACAATCAGCTGAATGGAGCACACGCACAGTTTTTTGTCACTGCTTTGCACACGGATGCTAATCAACACGCGTGCATGCACACCAGAAACCCGGAAGGCAAGCAAGCAAGGCTGTGCGTGCCGGTGACATGGTTTCGTGTGCCACTTTGGCCACATATGCCATAGGTTTGCTATCACTGACCTAGAAGAATATCTGGAATAATTGTATTGAATGCTGAGCTGAAGTCTAAAAAACGGAATCTTGCATAGGTTTTTGCAGATTCAACATGTTGTAGCACAGGAGTAGCAAACACAATTTCATTGAGGGCCACATCAGGGATGTGTTTGACCTCGAAGGGCAGTGGGGGATGGTGGCCGGAGTTGGCCATGGGCATAGTGGCGATGGTCATAGTAGTCATGGCCAAATGGGGGTAGCTATGATGGGCATTTGACACAGGCTCAAGATGCAATTTTTTTCCCTTCTCTTCTTTTCACAGTTCTTTACTATAACCATTTTCCTATCCCTTCTACCAGATATTACTGGCAAACATTCTTCACAGTCCACTAAACTGTATTTCTAAATTAATATCCCATTGTTTAACAGTAAATTGTTTTTCCAGGCATAAAAGCTATTTATACTATTATTCAACTAATAATAAAAATAGAATGGCATAAATAACATGATAATATAAGACCTAACAGCAGTGGTAAATTTTTAGGATAGTAAATAGAAATTGCTGTCAATTATAGATACAGAATAGAATACAGAATATAGAATGCAGGATAGATTGTTGATTGTAAATTAAGAAGACCTACAATATGTAAAATCTGGCATTAAACTGTAGTATTAACATAGGATATTGCTTGCTTTCTATCCAGATCAGGCACTTACTTGAGGCCACATAATTGCAATCCAAGCCAAGCCAGTCCTCCTGCAGCACTCCTGGCCGAAAATGGGCCACGCAGGGGCCTCCCCAGCCCCGGCCAGCCAATGCACTAGGGGCCAGTCCTTTGATATTTCCAGGACAATGATGCCCTTGCCAGTTCATTCAATCCTTCAAATATCTAGTATCTACTGGAATATCCACAAATGACTAGTCTAGAACAAGGAAGTAATAGCCATAATTGAATTTATTGTTTCTGTTCTCACTGCCAAGGCCATTGCATTTTAAAAGCATCCTAGAGACCACTCTAGTTTACAATTCATCTGACTATAAGGGAATCCCTTCCATCTTTTTGGCGCCACTGAAATGAAAAGTTGGAGAAATAACTCTCTTTGCTTGGAGAATACTTATTTTAAAAATACCTTGAGATTTCTCAGCAATGATATACCAGAAATACCTGTTCATCTTTAAAATCCCTGTGTTTTAAAGAGCCATAAGTTGGAACTCAAGTTTAAACAGCTTGTACCGAAAGGTAATATTGCTTCCCTTCCTAATAATGGAGTCTAAGGGGAAAGGGTCAACTACCAACTAAACATCTGAGCCCAGTTCCCCCTCCATGAGATCTGAGAAATGGTGAAATCTTTTGTTTCATTAGGGAACAGAAGGATGTCAATATTGCCACTATGAATATGCAAGATTAACTGCTATGTTGGTTTTGTCTTTCCTAATTATTAGTTATTTTGATTTTTACTATTTTACAATATCCTTTTATAAAAATATTGGTAATTAACATAACTAACTCACTGTAAAATAAATATTTTTGTTGTTCTAATACTGGGGTCTCCAAACATGGCAATTTTAAGACTTGTGGACTTCAATTCCTCAAGCATGGCTGGCAGAGGAATTCTGGGAGCTAAAGTCCACAGATCTTAAAAGTTGCCAAGTTGGGAGACCCCGTTCAAATAAAATCAATGCTTTATTGATTGTTTTACCATTCAACAGTCTTGTTTTTAACAAACAATAGCCAAGCAAAACATTGTTTTAAATATATGTAAGGAAACCAAGGTTCATAATAGTATTGGGGGAGGAATGACAAAAAGGAGGAAGAGGACACATAACTATCCTATTACTTGCAATCTTTCATTTTTAAGCTCTTCAATGTTTAAACCATTTCAGGTACAGGTAGTCCTCAACATACAACAGTTCATTTAGTGACCATTCAAAGTTACAACAGTACTGAAAAAAGTGACTTTTGACCATTTTTCAGTTTCAAACTCTGAAGCATCCCCATGATCATGAGATCAAAATTCAAACACTTGGCAACTGATTCATACTTATTCATACTTATGTTCTATTGCTGTGTCCCAAAGTTATGTGATTACTTTTTGCTATCTTCTGACAAGCAAAGTCAACGGGTAAGCCAAATTCACTTAACAACTGGATTACTAACTTAACAATTGCAGTGATTCACTTAACAACTATGGCAAGAAAGGTTATAAAATGGGGCAAAACTCACTTAACAAATTTCTTACTTAACAACAGAAATGTTGGGCTCAGTTGTAGTCATAAGACTACCAAGTAATATGTTGACCATACAATTAAGCTTTTCATAGGAAAAGTATATTATTTATTAACAAGGGTAGGAAAAGGTTAGGCACAATTTGATCAGTTATGGCTTAAATATAGGGATTCCGAACAATAAAAAGCCACTTTTGTATTAAAAATAAAATAAGGAAAATAAATTGGCAAAACTTCCCAAATTTTATGTGTAATGTCATACTGGTAATCACTGAAGCAAGTTATTTCCATGAAGTGATATCCCCCATCAAACTAAACATTGTGATTGCTGTCACAACATAGCACTCCCCATTTGGTCTAATGCATGAAACATTACATTTTACAGTTCTAAGCCTGCCAAAATCAATGCACCATGGTGCCAGTAAAATGAAAGAGACCACACATGTACCAATGTCTGCAAACTCTGGGCTCACACCACTACTGTAGACCTGTGAACAGGCAGCATACTGCTGATCTGCATTTTAGAAGATTCTAGTTCAAAAGATTCCAGTTAAATAACAATTTAACAACTTACTTACTTTTATTGCCTACAAGGGCCACACGTGGTTGAGTTTCTGACTCTTCATTGACCTTCTTTACAACATTATGCCAATTTTCTAAGTTTTCAAAACTCTGATGGTTTGTAACATCATACACCAAAAAGACAGCCTGGAAAGAAAAGGTGAATATGAAGAGCAATATTGATGACAAAAACATCAGACAACTAAACTACATAACCTTAAGATAAGAGTTGATGCATAAAGACTCATAATACATAAATTATGCATAAGGGGAAAGATAATTTTCAAGTTCATGTAGAACCACACAGATATCAGTATATTCTATGCAAAATCTAATTCAAAAATTATACTGTTTTTAAAATGTTTTTGCATGTTTTATTAATGTTTCATTTTATTAATGTTGATAAAACAGCTGCAGTAAAAATATGTATTTTTTATTTTTGCTTATAGACTGCTTCAACTGTATCATACTGAGAATTTTATCTATGTATTACATTACTACACGACTACAAGCAAGCAATTTTTATTTACTGATTTATATGTTTTCGTAGATTTTCAAGGTCATAAGTATGTAAATTTGTGTATTCTCGGGTTTCTTTCCGTGTAAAGGTTTGCTCTCAACAGGTCTGAATTGAGGCCTACCTCATAGGACCTGGCCTGAGGATGATGTGTGAGATCACATCGAAA
>JANHFP010002724.1:7753-32909 GCA_032468135.1 Calamaria suluensis | reverse complement strand
ATGTCACTTGTGCCTGGGGCACCTGTGGTGGTCTGGGTGGCTCCCTCCAGACTCTGTTTTCACCTGGGATAGCCTGTGGCTCTCTGCCAGAGAAAACGGGTGCACCCCCTGAGTTCCATTTTTGCTGGCAGAAAGCTGCAGGCCACTGAAGCTGAAAATGGAGCTGGGAGGACCATGTGAGACCCTCCTGAGCACTATTTTTTCTGGCAGAGGCACTGCAGGCCAGTCCTTCGCTGTTTCCAGGGCAGCGATATATCTATATCTATCTGTCTGTCTGTCTATATATATATATTCACACACACACACACACACACAGAGTGGAACATTTTCAACAATGTCAACACCATTTTTACTAGTCCAGCATCAGAACCTACAGACCCGCTGACGTTTCCAAACATCAGAGCTTTCCTAATATTAGCAATGAAATATTTTCCTTGACAACTCCCAGCTGAGCTATGAAGTTTTATATTTTTAATTATAACCATTTGTCTCTCTCTCTCAAATCTATTTTCTTTTTGTATCTTATAAGCTTGTAAGAAGGAAAGTTGCACTATTAATCTCCATAAGACACTTTATAAACTTCTTTTGGTTGAATGCCCCAAATGAAAGGGGTTTAAATAATAATCACACCTGAAATTATCATCAGCCAACACTATATCCAATCTTCAGATAATGGAAGTGCTTTATTGTCTGCAAGATGCAGAATTAAGTACAAGTTCATTCATGCACTTAGGATTACAGATAAATTTCCTTTATCTTTTTTTTATATAAAAAAGAAGTCAAATGGGATATTATAAAAAAAAGGAGAAAGAAATCACAATAAATTAAAATAACGAAAGGAGGGCAACCATTCAGGAAGAAAGGAGAATAAAATCTAGGAGCAGCAACTGAGAGAGGGGAGCAAATTTAAAGTACATTGTCTTTGCTAAAGGTGCTTTAAAAATGCTTACATCAAATAGCAGCATAGAGGAATCATAAATACAAGTGCACATGTGTCTCTCGTAGATCTTCGTTTTATTAACCAAAACAGTAGTACTCGTTGGATTCAATCTTGGGATGTTTATGTAGGGGATGCGAGTCATCTATGAGAGAAGAGTCACTGAACTGGTCAACATCGGAAGGTGTATGCTGGCCAGGGATATCATCCACCAAAGTGTCCAGGTAACTTCCCACCGATATCCCATCCAGTCCATCACTACAGTCTTGCAAGCTGTTGTAGCTGCCTCTCAAGGAGGTATCCTGGCTGCCCAGCAAACTACAGAGGCTGCCACTCAAGCTGCTGCCCCTGCTGGTGATGGTTCCTTTTTCCTCAATGATCCACTTGATGGATTCAATGCTTTCGTTGATGATCAGGAGCTGCCGCATTAGCTTGACGTCAGTGGCTCTGAGATCAACCTGCAACCACAAGGACAAGCAGCCAATTAGACTACGATCAGCACAGAAATGGGTCACAAGGGAAAGTCCCCCCTGGGAACTCTGTACTACTGGCATGCATAAAATGTCAAATATGATTCAAGATGCAACATACTGAATTGTGCAAATTAGCCTGTTTTTGAGAAGATTATCATTTGAATTCTCAGTAGCATGAACAAAAAAGAGGCCAATCTTTCATGCACATTTTATGAGCCTTTGGTTCCTCTATAGAAGAAGCCAGGGGTGAAATCCAGCAGGTTCTAACAGGTTCTGGAGAACAGGTAGAGGAAATTTTGAGCAGTTAAGGGAACTGGCAAATACCACCTCTGGCTGGCCCCAGAATGGGTTGGGAATGGAGATTTTGCAATATCCGTCCCCTGCCATGCCCACCAAGCCACACCCACAGAACCAGTGGGAAATTTTCTATTTCAGTCCTGGAAGAAGTTATGTACACAAGGATAACTGCTTGAAAAATATATACTAACAGTTAAAAGAAATACCCACTAAATGCTGGACTGTGCATAAAAATGCACTCTATAAATCTCCATTACAGCTGAATGGGTTGGCAAGGACTAGCTTTGGCTTCCTTCCCTATTATTTATTAAGCTACTATGTTGTACAATGTAAACCTTGTACATGCTTGTTTTGGAAGAAGGTCCCACTAGACTCAGTGGGCTTCCTTCAGCATAAGCATAGTGATTGCACTGCACTGCATATTTTTGTTTTTCAGGACTGCCATATCATGGCTGATTTTTGCAAAGGTTATAAAAATAAAATCCAGTAAAATAGTCATTTTGCTTAGGGAAATAGAGGTATTGTTAGTGAGGCAAACAAATATGGGTAGAGAATATTACCTTGCTTGTCCTACAACATTACTTTTATTTTCTGTCTGTTTTGGGTTGGCATCTCCATCCCCTGGACTGATAACAGAACTCAAGAAAAGAAAGCAGCAGACTAATTCTCAAACATAGTAATAAAAGTTTTGCATATGGGTAAAAGCACAGCTGGTTACCTAGCTGCTGAATCCTTATTAGGCATTTTCCTTAAGTACTTTAAGATGATGATACACAGCACCCATCAATAAAGTTTATATGCAGACAGATTTACAATCTATTTCTTTCTCATATAGAACGTATATTAAACTTCCCTGCAGTAATAACAGGTGGAAAAACCAATTGTTGTTATTTTAGCCCATGCGCACCAAGCTTTTCCGTTCAGTTCTCCCATTTGGAGAATAAAACTTAACCATTAGATAAACAGTACATTCATACTTTAACTGAACAGCACACCTAGCCTGCATCTCTGTGTCATACAAAATCCAATAAATATGAATTTTGGAGGAAATAGTAGATTGTCCAGGAAATGGGTTGTCCTTTCTTCTCAAACAATTTTAGTTACTTTTCAAAAAAATAGCTGATAATTTATGCCTTTCAGCATACTTAATATGAATATGTGCCTACCTATTTTTGCTGATTAAAATAAAACAGAGGGCTATAATTAAAATAAGGTATTGAAAAACAGTAGATTTCAAGTGAGAATACATACAACACTGGCATGCAAGTATATGTCCATTTATCTATCTGTGTTTATATAAAATTAACAGTTATCCTCTTTATTACCCAGCTAACCCAGAGGAGTCAAATTGGATTCAACAATCTGCATAGATTTGCTGATAGTTAAAGTGGGCATTTTTCTGGAAGGAGAGTGAAATGGGGAAAATGAACAGTGTGTATTGTGTATTGTAGCCTTTTATCCACCACACTTAGCCCCCCCCTTTTTATATACGAATATAACATCTGCATTATTAGTTCACAATAAACTGGGGCGAAAAAAACACCAACCCCAGACTCTGAGGAAGTGAGTTCTTTATCTTGTTTTTGGCACATTTCCTTTTTTTCCATATAATTCTTTCAATGGTTGTTCTCCCCTACCCACCCAAAATCTCAACTCTGTCTAAATGTACTGTTTTACACGTTGCCATCTTTTTCAAACGATTCCTCTGGTGGTTGTTTCCTGACTACTGACCAAAGAATTGGTGCATTCTTCTTTCACAGTTCTCACATCTTTTCCACTCTCCTCCTTTAATCTTCATTATGCATTTTAAGAACCCTCTGTAACTATTTCCCCCCTCATTTTTTGCACCCCATCTTCAACCTCCGAAATCATGTAAACACTAGACCAGTGATGGTGAACCTATGGCACGGGTGACACAGATGGCACACGAAGCCATATCAGTGGGCACGCGAGCGTTGCCTTGTTCAGCTCTGGTGCGCATGCGGGCGCTGGCCAGCTGATTTTCGATCCTCCCGGGCACACCAGAAGTTGAGAAAGGGGCTGTTTCCAGCCTCTGGAGGGCCTGGGGGTGTTGAGAAGGCTCATTTTTCACTGTCCCCAGTCTCCAGAGCCTTTCTAGGGAGGGTGGAGCAAATTGAATCATAGGTGTGGGCACGCGGGCACACAACACCCCCCAGGCACCCCCCACTATTGGCACGCGATGGCAAAAAGGTTAGCCATCACTGCACTAGACAGTCACTTCTGTCTGTCTTTACTCTAAGCATGCAAACATCCCCATACTTGTCTTGCTGTCCATTACTCTTGAGTGCCATAACAAAGTAAAAAGATACAGTTTCCTAGGCTTCTGGTGTTGTATGAGGTATGTCTTTTGTTCCACTGGTGTAGCAGAAGAGGGTATACGGTACGGATTTAAATCTCTGTGTAACCTAAATCTTTGCGTTATAAGAAATGCCATGATGTGGTGATTAACCTGAGAAGGGGAAAAGCAAAGTTGAAATCCTCATTCCCACAAATGCTGAGTAAGTGGTGGAGTGCTGAATGGCTCTCCAGGTTTAATTTCCAAAGTTGTTGTCATATTAAAATGATGAGATAAGAATATGTGCATTCTCTTAAACTCTTGGAGGAAAGGAGAATATAGATGAATGAATGAATGAATGCAGCACAATATGATTCTATCTCATCAAAACTTCTGAGGTGTGTATTTGTGTTTCACCAGGTGCAGAAATGCCCATTTAGGCATAACTCATAGTACTTGATACTTCAAACTAAAAAAAAGCTTGTTTCAGACATAATTCATTTCCCAGTGGTGATTCTTTATATTAAACCACTGAGAAAACAGATGGTTTCTTTTAATACAGACATAACTGCAATATTTAATGCTATCTTATACTCCTTACACTTTCTTGATTGTTATCTTATATTGTCTTTTATATCTATGCTCTTTAAAATGTTATAAAATTATTTGTGACAGGAAACTGTAATGCTAACATTATAACCAGGTTGAAAAAATATTAACAATTTCCCTAAAGTTTATGTGGGTTATTTAAAACAACAACAACCCCAAAGCATTCTTTTTTGCCAACCCATAAATTATTCGTCAGCACCAAATGTATTTTAATGGAAACAAAACCCCAATTATAGATTCCTATTAAATGAACATTATTTAGTTACATTATTGTTTATAAAGTCAAAGCTCATTTTCAAGGCATATTCACAATTAGATTGTGTAAATTATAAGATAAACCAAACAAGTTAAATCCCTTTGCAATCCCATTGATGCAGTGAATACACTAAATATAAATTTTGTTTTAATTTTGCAATTTAAATTCACTGGTTTTAAACATTGATTATTCTCATTTGTTTGATTATTTTAAAATTGACTATGTAAATATATTTATATAACTAGAGAATGGAGTTCCCATTTTTTATACTTGGTTTTATTATGCAGATAAGATATATATAATCTTTAAGAATTTACAAAACCTTAGCAACTGCAGAGTAACTAGGACAAAATTTGTACCGCACAGCAGTAAATGAATTTTCAGATACAAATTTCATGAACCAAGAATAGCAGTTAGCTGATTCATCAATAATGCAAAAGCACACTCTTGAAAAACACTTAAGAGATAAATTGCAATGTAATTTGCACTGGACCTTACTAGCACTTAGTTCTTGATACTTCATTACAAGCCACAAAACACTGAAGACTTGAACATATTACATGATAAGGACAAACACACACAAACATTCCAGTGCATTCCTTAGCATGATGGATATGTGCATAGCCTCAAATTCCTTGATCTTCCGTCTCAATAGATTAATTAATCTATCATATACTGGTTTGCAATTCAATCCTTGTTCTTTACATATGAGTGAATTGCTTCAACTGTTCCTTTTTGTTCATTCATTCCATATTTATTTCACGTCCAACCATTTATTCCTTATAACTTGTTTTTATCCTATATACTTTGCAAGAATCCATTTCCACTTTTTTGTTTCTCCTTATACATCCAATGTCTATATAACAAAACGGACTTTTCTTCACCTCTTTTAATCATTGCTTGTTCTCTTTGCAACTGTCATTTTCTTTGTATATAGATCATATTTCTTAAACACAGATTAAAAGTTCTAATATTAATCTAATATTTGATCTAATATTTGAAGTAATTGCTACTGATAGAAATGATTTCAGAAAAAACCCAAGGACTGATTCTATTAACTGACGAACATGTATGTGCTTTGTTTTACTTATTCTAATTTTAAGACAGAATCCATTATCACAACTAAAGGCAACAAGCCACCTTAGGGAATACAAGGGAAGGCAAACAATGTTATGTAAACCTGTATTCCAATATCCTACTGGACAACTTATTGCCAAAACTGGGTCTGGGGCAGGGTTTCTCAATCTTAGTGCTTTTATGAGATGTGGACTTCAACTCCCAGAATTCTCCAGTTAGCATGAAGTCCATATCTCTTAAAGGATCCAAGGTTGAGAAACACTGGTTTGGATCATTCTTTTGGGTAACAGTAGGATCCACTTGATCCAGGGGTGAAATCCAGCAGGTTCTGACAGGTTCTGGAGAACCGGTAGTGGCAATTTTGAGCAGTTCGGAGAACTGATAATGGAAATTTTGAGTAGTTTGGAGAACTAGCAAATATCATATCTGGCTGGTCCCAGAGTGTGGTGGGAATGGATATTTTGTAATATCCTTCCACTGTCATGCCCACCAAGCCACACCCACAGAACCAGTAGTATAAACATTGGATTTCAACACCGACTTGAACTCTTTGCTTGTATGAACTGATCTTGCCATTCTCCTTCCATCTCCTCCTTTGGTCATCTCCCACTTTTTCTTTTTCTTTTTGGCCAATTTTGCTTGATTTCTCTTATTTCTCCCACATTTCAGAAGACCATTCTGCCATGACATGTTCACTTTTGGCATAGATCACAATAGCAAAAACAATGCAACCATCTCATGTCTCTGTATACAGGAAGAAAAGCAGTGCTGATGTAGATATTTTCTCATTCTCTCTCTCACACTCTTTTTTCAGAGGCTTCTCCTGATTTTTTTCTACAACGCCGGAAACATCATCAGCAACAAAACACATTTTACGATCTAGCAACCCTTTTGATTTAGGAGCTCAAATGTAAGATTCAGGTTGTGAACTTCAGCATGACTGAGTAAGGCATGTAAGGACTAAATATGTAATGAATAGTAGTGATAAATAAGGAGATTGTATTGCTTCTACCTTGAATGAATTTGTATTGTAATATAACAGCCAAAGGTTATGACATAAAAACATTTAATATGACAGTGATGGCTAACCATTTTGCCATCGTGTGCCAAAAGTGTGTGTGTGTGTGTGGGGGGGGGAGAGTGCAGGTGGTGTTGCATAGTTTTTATCACTACCGGTTCATCTGAACTGGAGCGAAGCGGTAGCATTCCACCTCTGGCTTGGTTAGTAGCTGGATGGGAAATTACCAGGCTACAGGGTACAATAAACTTGAAGCTGTTGCTGTTGTTCTTAGTTGCAAAGTCATGTCTGACGCATCACAACCCCATGGACAACGTTCCTCCCGGCCTTCCTGTCCTCTGGAGTCCACCCAAGCTCACGTCTACTGCTTCAGTGACTCCATCCAGCCACCTCGTTTTGTCATCCCCTTCTTCTTTGGCCCTCAATCTTTCTCAGCATCAGGCTCTTCTCCAGTGAGTCCTTCCTTCTCATTAGGTGTCCAAAGTATTGGTATATAGTATGATATATCTATCATACTGTACAGTGAGTCTATTCTGAAGCAACCTTACATTACCACCTTTGTTTCAGAAAACATGAATTGCTACCTACCGTACGTCCAGAAACACAGACCCACTTAAGTAATCCGTGGCAAGAAATAAACCTTCTTTCAGGAAGAATTATTTCCTGCATTGTTCATGAGGTTGTTTGAGGGTGGCTAACACAATTTGTCATGACATAAAGATACTTAATTTTTTTATTTTCAAGTACCAATAAAGCTTTTTGGCAATGTAATATTTAAGGTGGTCTGTACAATCTTTTAATTCTTACCATGATTGTTTTCTGTATTTCCATGAACAAGAGCATCTGGTACTTTATCATTTATATCAGCCTTGCTGCATTGAGAATTCTCAGAATTTCCTGCTAATTCAAATGAACTGGAGTTGGAGACATCCTTTTCTTCAGTAACTGCAGCTTTTAATACTGGTTGATGAATAAAGTCTATCTTCTCATTCCACTTTTTTTTTTCTAGTAGACCGGCAGGTTTTGACAAAACTTCAATATATTTCCCATCTTCTTTGGATTTATTTCCATCCATATGTGTTTCAGCAGATAGGCCACGACAGACACAGGGATCAAAGCTTATTTCTGCACAGGGAACTTCAACTACATTAACAAGTTCCATTGTACTTGTGGAAATTTCTATACTTTCGCTATTGCCATCAGTCCTGGATATAACTGAAGGTTCTCTACTTTCTTCCTCACCCTGGATCCCTTGACCATCATTAGGTAACTCAACTAAATTCTTACTGTTTTTTAAATCTGTCAACAGAGTGGGATCTTCTTCAGGGCACATACTGGTTTTCTCTTCCAATTCTGTGCTTGTCAATGTACATGGAATTTCTTCTGAGGCAACAGCCCCTGTTCTGTCAGAATTATTTGCAAGATCCTCTGTAGTTGAAGCAACAATCATCTGATCAGATCCGATATTAGTAATACTGAACTCAAGGCCATGACTTATTCCTACTTTTGTATGTAAATGCATGTCACTTTCATCTAATTCAGATTCTTGGCTTGTAGCTTCTTGAACAGTCTTGCACTTTTCTACATCTGGGGAGATCACTGTATTTTCACTTCTGTGTTTTATTTCTATTGGCACAACTACACTATGTGTATCTCTGTTACATATCTCAGTTGCAACCTGAGCAAAATTCAATTTTCCTTCTGTAACAGAGATCTGATTCATTTGTTTCTCAGCAGAAAATTCAAAATGTTCTACTGAACTTGTTGAGATTGTGGCAGTATCAGTAGTTTGCTCCAGTATTGGATCAAAGCATTGAGCAATGTCTTCATTGCCTTCTTTTGAATCAGGAGTTTCTGTGTCTTCAATTATACTTGTGGAAATTGTAGCACATTCATCCCTTCCCTCTTTATCACCAACCACCTGGATTTCATCACTTCCTTCAGTGAATACACTGGGCATACGAATGGCATTTATCTCCATGCTGCTGGTTTTCTCTACAACTCTGTTAGTAGCAAGTACAGTGTCAGTATCTTTCACTATTATGATTGGCATTGGGGTTTCAATTTCTTCTAAAATACTAGTAGAAACTTTATTAGATTTCATAGCATTTCCATCTTGATTCATATATTTGACAGTTGTACTTGATGCAGGAAAACTGAAATCTTCAGATGTTAGCAGACCTTTGACCTTCTCTACGTTTTCAACTGTTCTTGCAACAAGTGGTAATGTTGGCTCATTGGGCTTGGCAGAATGTGCTGAAATAGAGCACAATTGGGCCCCACTTGTAGAGATGATTTCACCTTTACTTTTATCATTTTCACTAGCAGATGCTGAAACTATATTTATTTCCTTAGATACCATCTTAAGCTCTCCACATTTCCTGTTATCGAAGGAAGATTCAGTGTTCTCACTCTTCTCTTCACTAACCAATGGCTGATTTATACTTTGTTTATTTAAGAGTTCGTTGTTACTCTTAAGTGTCTCAGTAAACAGAGAATCCTCTTTCGGGGAGACAAATGACATATTTTCATTACTTATGCCAATGCTAGTGGTGCTACTTGCAACTGTCCCCTTTGCATTATTGTAAACACTATCAACCTTCATTTCTTTTGAGAAGCATGCCATAATATCAATAGAACTTTTATTTGCATTTAAAGAATATTCATCTAAGCCTGTTCCAAGCTGATCTGTAGATAGACAGACAGAACTTTCAAGTTCTGTAGTTCCCATGTTAATAAGCAACATTCCACTTTCTTCTGTTCCTGTACAAGCCAACACATGTTCTGCTTCTTCATTGCCTCTTCCTGTACTAGTTACAAAATTTTCACTTTCTTCATCCTCTTCTTTTTGACCTGTGCTGGTTACACAACCTTCGTCATCTATATATGAACCTTGACTGACCTCAACAGCATTTGTTTCAGTTCTATCTTCTGTACTGTCTGTGGCAAGTTGATATTTTTCTTCTGTGTCTGAGACTCCTACAAACCCTTTCTGGTTTTCCTCCAAAAGAGAACAAGCACGATCATCTTCTGCTATTATTCCTGTGCTAGTGACTGCACTCTCACCATTTACAACGTCTTCACTTTTGTCAGCATGGGATATTGTTGCTATGTTATTTACCATTTCAGGGGAAAGCCCAGTTACAGCATTCTCTTGTGAATCTGTACCAGTCACAGAACAGATAACAGAACGAATGTGCTCAGTTTCTATAGCTGTACAAGTCACAGTGCCCTCAGCTGCTTTAGCTTGTTCAGATCGAATTGAGTGACTCTGAAAAGTATCTGGATTTTCACCCATCATAGACTGATTCTGAGCTTCAGTACCTGCACTGGTTACAGCACCATCACTTTCTATTTCACCTGTGTATGTGGCACTGACATCACATTTGCTTATATCAACATAGTTGGAAGCCACACATTTTTGTTCAGAGCTTGCACTGGTTACAGCATCATCTTTCTCTTCTGTTACACAGCTATTCACACTTTGATCAAGTTCATCTCTTCTTCCATTGACTGCCTTTTTTGTACTTTCTTCTACGTAATTCACAGTACATTCACCACTTTCTCTTTCCTTTCTACTGGTTGAAGAACTCTCACATATTGCAAGCTCTTCCATAGAAGCACCACTTTCTTCAGCCGTTGTGACAGCCCATTCACCACTTGTTTTTTCTGTTACAGAATGGGCATTTTCTTTACTTTTGATCCAAGGGCCCAAAGTGAAACCTTCATCTGCTTCTATACTTGCACAACTTAAATGAGATTTTCTTTGTTCTTCTGAGCAAGTAATGATGGCTTCACCTTCGGTCAGCAAATTTGACATGTCTTCATCTCCATGGTTTTCTCTAATACTATCAGCTATGGAACGGTTCCCAGTAGGTCTTTCTGTGCTAGTTCCTATAACATTTGCATCAGTTTCCATGCTACTGTGACTAACAATGCAATGGCTACCTTCTGCACTACTGCCTACTACACTGCTTTCATTATTATCTTCAGCATCTTCTTTCATATCATTTCCTTCTTTGATGAGTCCAGATACTTTGATTTTTTCCCCTGGAACATTCTTGGGCACTGAACCTGAAGATAATTCTACTAAATTACTAATACTCTGATCTTTGTCTGTCTTCCGTTTGTATTCTACAATATCCTCAATGAAATGATCCCTTTCTACTTTCTCCAAGTTTATTGCAGATGCTGCTTCTGAGCCTATGAGATTATCATTCTCTAAAATACTAGTTGATGCACTTTCAGTTCTTTTTTGCCTAGTAACTTCCTGAAGGTCTGCTACAGCACTTATCCTTTCTCTAGGTATTAGTTTAGAAGGTAAATGTATTGTGTCTTCTGAGTTTTTAATTCTTATATTGGCAGTATCATCTTTCAGGTTTGCATTGAGCACAAGGGTTTGACTATCTGAAATGGTATATTTAACACGAGATCTATTCAAAGATCCCTCTTTAGATCCATTGTTTGGAGGCTCTGTGATTTCTGGATCTACATCCATAGATTTCTGATGTGCACATTCCCTTGTTAAACTCTTTATTGAAGAACTACTTTTCCAACTTTGATGACCTCTACTTGTAAGATTCTTTGGACTATGACCATCCTCAGTCATTCCATGAAACTTTAATTTTTCATTTTCATAAGCAGCATCATGTAAAACATGATCAGTTTCTTCATAAGCAGCATTTACATGATGTTCTTTTTCAAAACAACTTAAATCCTTTTGAATCTGCCTGAAGGTACCACTTGATACATTTACTTCCTTAGTAGAAAAAACTTCCACTTTTTCTTCAGAGTTACTGAAATTTGAATACAATGTTGTATTGAATTCAGATCTTAAATGATGGTGTATTTGGTCTTTGACAGTATTTTTCAGCTCAGCTTCTCCCTGTAAATTGTTACTGCTTTCTTCCTCAATTTGGCTTTGTTGATTATGTATATCACTGCAATATTCCTCCATTGGCTCCTGGGTTTGATTAGAATACAGTAAGTGCTCAGTAGTCTTTTGAAAAGAAATGAAAGGGCTTGTGACAGCTGGTATCTTTTCCTCTCTCGTATCTATTTCTTGGGTTGATGGATTCACCTTTTGATGGTCATCACTTAATCTTTTAATAGGCTTCTTCTGTGTGTGCAGATTTTCTGGCATCTTTGCATTGTTTTCTACTTCTTTAATGGCTTTGTCTTCTGACTTGCCCTCATCTTCTTTCTTTTTCATGTCCTTGTTATTATGCTTAAAATGTTTGTTTTTGTGATTATCTGCTGACAATCTCATTTCCGGTCTGCAAGAACTCAAATACATACTTTTACTTCTCTCTCTTTTTTCTCCCAACTGCCCCTTAACTTTATGATTAGCATCTTTTTGGAAACTACCAAGTGAATGTGCTTCATTTTCAATTTCCAAGTCAGTGGAATTTTCTTCAAAAAATTTCATTTCCTGTTTGAACTTAGATTGTTTATCTTGATCACTCTCTTCTGAATGTTTATCTTTGTCCAATTTCTGCACCGATTCCTGCTTAGATAAACTTTCTTGTAATTCACTTTCAGGTACTTTGGCTGATTTGCTGGAACTCTTGGACATCGGTTTTAATACAATCCTTTCTTCTAAGCTACTCTTTGATCTTCGCCTGACTTTGTGTAAATTATCACCTTGCCGCAAAATATGATCCAAGTTGGATGATTCTGCATCATGCTTTTCTTCTTCATTTCGTTTTGATGTTATGGAAGAAACATGAATCTTTGAGGCACTCTGTGACTCTTTTGGTGGCCTAGAATCATTTGGAAACTTCCTGGATTTGTATTCTGCTTTCAATTTCTCTGTGGAAAGCTGCCTCTCTTTTCTGTTGTTCTCTTTACGTATAATCTCATTCTTTTCTGTAGTGTTTTTCATCTCTTTGCTGTTCATGGAAGCCTTTCTTTCACTTCTATGCTTGTTTTTCTTTTCAGTTTTATCATCAGGCAAAATCTTTGCTAGCTGACTATTTTTCACAACAGTTTCTTCATTTCTCATGTTCTTCTCAGATGGTACATTTTCAACATTTTCACTTGTTTTCTGAACATTATCTCCTTTACATTTATATTTCATTAATGATTTGTCTTCAGAAAGACTTCTTTCTCTTTCATTTTTATCTTTTGATGGTCTGGCTTCTTTCTTCAGTACATTCTTTACACCTGGTGTTTCTGACTCATCCTTTTTAATATGTTTTTCATTTTTAAATACATTCCTTTGTTTTTGAGGTTCTTCTGAACTGGCCTCTGCCATCTCAAATTGAGATTTTCCTTCAACATCTGGCTGGATAACCTCCAATTGGAAAGAAGCAGACATTCTTCTCTTGTGTTCCTTTTCAACTTTGATTTCACTTTTATTTTCCTCCAGTGAAGGTCCCAATTCTGCAATTTTTCTAACAACTTTATTTCCATTTTTGCCTTGACTGACTTTCATTTCTTTTGAAGACAACTTTTCAGTACCCTGCAAGACAAAAAAGGGACAAATTGTTAAGTCATATTTAGTTCAAATACTGATAGCTTCATTTATAATTATAAAATGGATCAGATCCAGTGTTCTTCTTAGTGAAATTTTGTTCTCGTTAGAAACAATTTCCTCCAACACAATTTCTGTTCCTGCATTCCAATACAATTGCTTATGCCATTTGTCAGGGTTCTGAGTAATGCACCCATTGAAATCATAACTCCAAGGCAAGTAGATTCCTCAAAGATCATGTCTATTGCATACATCATATCAGCACAGGCAGTGAAAACCAAGTCTGAAAGTTCCAGTGGTTTTTAACAAATTAAAATAATAAAACTTCCCCCCTCCCCAATGTCATCAGTCACATTATCCAATGAATATAGCTGGCAGGCTTCTCCCCTCCTTCACCAGCCACCTATTACGATGACCTTGGTTCTCACAGGAAAACTTTTTATTTTGATTGTAAGCTGGGCTATGTACTTCTCCCCTCCCCTTCTAAGGCTTCGTAGCAATTGTGAGGCAGCACAAGACGGCTTTAGCCAGGTTCGCTTCAGAGTTGACAGTTGGACCTCCCCCCCTTAATTGGAGATAATTTCCTGAAAAATTTAAATAAAATTATTTTTCATTTCTTGGTCGTTTTTTCATTGTGGCACATCCAGTGCAGCTCTTGACATAGTCCTCAATATCTCATTTCATCTTTGGACACTGAAAATTGCCTCCTGGCCAAGTGCAGGGCTTTCAGGAAGCCGAAGCGGCCTGCCTGCTTGCTGTCATGGCTCCTTTGAATTACTTGGGAGCTACAGGTTGTTGGGGAAATACAGTTTATAGTCCTTCCAGGCAAGTCTGTCTCTGAAGGTTAGTAGCTCTTTCTTGTCCCGGTACCATGGATCGGTGGGCAGCTTGGTTTTTAACTGTTGAGTAAAATCCCCTCTCTTGTCAATTTTCTGCATTTGTACTTGCTGCCTGGTTGTGACTTGTTTGGCTTGCTGCGGGGGGGCGGGGGCATCATAGTGTAGACCACCTCTTCATGTTGTATTGTGGCATTCGTGAGAAAGCGTCGGCTAAAAGTTTTCTCTCCCCCCTGGGATGTATTTTAAGTGAAATTGAAGTGGCTGAAGTACTGCGCTCATCGGATCTGCTTTGGTGAGAGCTTCCACGGGGTCGTAAGTGCCTCCAAGTTCTTATGGTTCATCCATACTTCTAATGGCACTTGGCTCCCTTCAAGGAAGTGGCAACAAGTCAGCAGAGCACAGCGGACTGTGTATGCTTCTTTTTCCCACCAGTCTGTTAGTTTTCTGGAGGTGTATGTGCATGATTAGAAGTTCCCCTCTGCACTTTTTTGGGAGGAGGACTGAAGCCACTGCTATGTCACTGGCATCTACTTGGATAATGAACAATTGGCCTGGGTCTGGGTGATTAAGGATCAAATCTTTGGGAAATAGTCTTCTGAGCATCTTTTGGCATTCCAAGGTCCATTTAAAGGGGCTGACCTAGTTGTGATTTCACTCCCCCCTCCTGTCTCTAGTTGTTTGATGAATGGGAGAGTGATCTCAGCAAAGGAGGGGATGAACTGTCTGTAGAAATTAGTGAATCCAGGACGCTTTGGAGATGCTTGTGGGTTCGAGGAGGTTGCCAGTCCAGGATGGCTTTGACTTTCCCTGGGTCCATCCCTATCCCCTCACTGGACACACAATACCATAAGTAGTCTCGGCTGGGCTTATGGAACTTGTACTTAGACAATTTGGCATACAGGTTCACCACTAGAAATTTCTTGAGCACCTGGCACACCAGTTGGATGCATTTTTCCAGTGTCTCAGTGAAGATGAGAATGTCATCTAAGAATATGGGGTCTCCCTTATTACCCTTACTCTTCCAACACTCATGGGGGAAGAAGAGTACTGAGTTTCCAGCACACAGTCAGCAATTTACACACTGGGAAAAAAGAACCTTTGCAAAGCAGTTAAAAGAATAGATGTCCTTTAAAAACAAAGGCTAGAAGGACAGGGTGTAATCTTCCTGTGAATCTTTCCACTGAATTTATCAGGGAAATGAAATCTACTGAATCTCTCCCCCCTCTCAAGCACAACCATCCAAGGAGTTTCAGGTTAATTTAACATTGTTCCTTTTCCAATCCAGGAGCAAACTGGCTACAGAGGCTAACTCCTAGCAACCAAACCAGCCATTTGTCTAGAAAAGAAATTCTCAGCTAGTTCAGGATGCCATTTCTTGGTGGAGTCAACAGAGCTCATTTCATTTAAAGATTCCTTGCTATAGATTCAAATGAATCCCTTTTATACCTTCTTGATCTAAGAACAAAGTCTCATACAGAAACAGGTGTTTTAAAAACCAGAAACATAATTCACTTTAGAAGCATTTATCAAATGAACAATTTTAGCCATCAAGAATTTTAAAACCTTTTCTAAAAATTAAGACTTACTTCATTTATCTTTTCAAATTCTCCAAAATATTCATCAGGCTGTTCACATTTTTTTTTCCAGGTCTCTTCATCATGCCTAGAAGTATGAGAGGATAAAATTATTGGAAATAACTATTTTGGTAGAAATATAATCTACTTTTTAATTAAATATTTTTTTAAAAAATTAACCGGCTGACAATCTATTGACTTGCTCCTTCTGCTAAATGGCCACAGCTTTCATAATTAGGTTAAATTCATAGCATCCATAGTTTCTTTTCCATCTGAATAAGAGCTAGATGTTGCCTTTTGACCAGAAGCAGAGAATGACAGGCTACATCCAGTAATGTATAATGATGCTAGTAAGCTTCCATAGAAAAAGACATCCATTGAAAAAAATGCATTAGACTGGAAGCACTATGGAGAGAACAGGCATACAGTGAAATGGAGGTGATAAATCTGGAATCTCAAGGATAATGCTGTAATGTGGTACACTAGAAAACATAGCTAGCACTCAAACAACTGGAGAAAGAAAACAAAATTCATTTTTTTTCCCCTTCACTTTCCCCCCCGATGGACTGGTAAGTAGAGAAAAAGAATTTCCTTGAAACCATACACGCTGGTGTTTGAGAAATTTAAGAGCTGACTAAATAACACTATGAATATTAGCTGCTTCTGCCCAGTCTTATTCTCTGTCATTCAAGTTCAGCAGAAGACCATATACCTTCCCCCTCCCCCCAAAAATAAGACATCCCCTGATAAGAAGCCCAATCGGGCTTTTCAGCGCATGGCAATAAGGCCAAGCGCTTAATTCAGGGTTCAAAAAAATATAAGACAGGGTCTTATTTTCAGGGAAACATGGTATGTCTGCCCCCCAGTTTTTTTTCCACATTTTGCTGTTTACAAAACAACCTGAAGAACTTGTAGATTCATAGGGAGTGTCTAAAAACTCCCCTGTGCTTCTTACACAAGGTTAGATTCTATACAATTTTTGCAGAATGGTCCAGAATGCTTTTTGGTGGAATGGATTAAGGCATTTGCAGGTTTGTTGGGTCTAATATCATATATATTTTAGGGATAGTAGTACAGATAGTCCTTGATGTACAACAGTTCATTTAATGACCGTTCAAAGTTACAATGGCACTGAAAAAAGTGATTTATTATAACCAAGAAATGGTTAACCCTACCCTTAAGAATTTCAAATTTATACAAATGAAGAATAGTATGTGTTAAGAAATATTATTAATTTTTATTAATATATGATGTATTATGAAATATAAATTTCTAATATTTTCCTTACCCCTTTTACCTTGCTACCCTTTATTATATAAAACCAATAAAATATATGTTTTTTTAAAAAAAAGTGATTTATGACTATTTTTCACTCTTATGGCAATTGCAGCATCCCCACAGTCAAGGGAATAAAATTTGGACACTTGGTAACTGACTCATATTTATGATGATTGCAGTATCCTGGGATCATATGATCCACTTTTATGACCTTTTGACAAACCAACTCAATGGGGAAACCAGATTCACTTAAGAACCGTGTTTATAATTTAACAACTGCAGTGGCAAGAAAAGTTGTAAAATGGGGCAAAACTCACTTAACGAATTTCTCACTTAACATAAATTTTGGGCTCAATTGTGGTTGTAAGTGAGGACTACCTATAAATTGCAATAATCAACAAGAGGACATTTCACTCAGGTTCAGCATGTATAGAACTACAAGGCAACCCCGGGGTCCAAAGAGAGCCACATGGGACTTTAAGAGAAAAGAGGGTTGTCAAGATTGAACTACTTTGCTTCTTTCAAGCCTAATGTTTTTGCTGAGGGAAATGGAATGTGGAGAATGTATGCAGAGAGGGTGAGAGCATGGAGCCAGCAAGGTCACCACTGCAGGTGCTTGAGAAAGAGATGGGCTGTTCTCATAACAAAAGACTGGCTCATAATTGGACAATATGATCAACCAGGGTGGGGAGAAGGAGAAAGTGTTGTTTAACTGGGAAGGCATTTGCACAGGAAACCTGAGCTGGTTTCATTTCTTCAGAACCATAATGTATCCAATAACATTTTACTTCTGGGAATTCAATTCTCCTGAGATTGTTTTCTTGTTTTGCGTTTGCTAATTGAACAGTTGACAAGGCATTTGAAGGCTATTTCAAGCTTTTCTAGCGTGTTGGAAATCATCAAAATGTAGTGTGGGTCCATAATTGAGCCCAAATTTCTCTTGCTAAACAAGACATTTGTTAAGTGAATTTTGACCCATTTACGAACCCTTCTTGCCATAGCTGTCAACTGAATCACTGCAGTTAACTTAGTATCACGGTTGTAATGTAAATCTGGCTTCCCCTATTGACTTTGCTTGTCAGAAAGTTGCAAATGGTGATCACATGACCCTGGGACACTGCAACTGTCATAAATATGAGTCAGTTGCCATGAGGCAGTTGAATTTAATCAAATGACCATAGAGATGCATCAATGGTCGTGTGAAAAATAGTTATGCATCAAACACTTTAAATGGTCACTAAACAAACCATTGTAAGTCAAGCACTAGCTTTAACTAATTTACTGATTTTTAAAAACCACACAAGCAATGCATGTCTTCAGTGATTACTACTTGAAAACCAGAAGTCAAACATTGTAATATGCCAACATGAATGTAACTCCACTTTAAGGTAAAAGAAAATGAAGTTATACCTTGACTCTCTTTTTCTTTTCCTGCTTAGTGCTACTTTCTTTTCCAAAAATCTTTGTTCTTTAAGCACATCCTTAATGCTGGCACCACCAGTTTTTAGATCCAAGCTTCTTCCTGAAAGGTCTTCCAAATTTTGAATGCTTTTACCTAAAATAATACCAGAACATCTTAAGCTGCTGAATCTCATATTTCCATGTTTTCAGAATAAAGGAGGCTTCCACTGGTTTGCCAAAAATGCATCCAGTAGTAAAGAAAGAAAGAAAGAAAGACTGGCATAAAGTAAAACTCAGTACCTTGATGGGCAATTTTCAGAGATTTTGTTCTTTCTGCAGCCTTCTGTTTCCTCTTTTCTTCAAGTTTTTCTCTGTTAAGCTGTCTCCTCAGAAATCTCTCTTCTTTTTCTCTAGCCTGAAGATACAAATAGGGTGGGAAAGTGTGTGATCCAGAGTAAGACATGGACAGACTTTCAGTTCCCTTATCCAAATTTCCCTTTATTACCTAAATTTATGAGTCCATGTGAAGTATCACTATTAACTGGATTCTGGTGTGTCAGAAAACAACTCTGTGGCTCTAAAGATGTTGTTAGTTGCGAAGTCATGTCTGACCCATCACAACCCCATGGACAAAGTTCCTCCAGGCCTTCCTGTCCTCGACCATCCTCTGGAGTCCACCCAAGCTCACTGCCAAAATCCTGGACAGCAAAGTGTCTGTCTTTTCCTCTCTGCTGAGTTGAGAGCTTCCCCCGGTCCAAACCAGGAAATTAGTGATCTCCTTGTGAACAATGGAGCATTCCTCTCTTCTTTACCATCCCTTAAGGATGGCTTAGATCCATTTGGATCCTCTGGCTGAGGGAATTCGGCAAACTTCCATAGCTTATGGAAGACTTGTTCATCCCGTTCCAACGTCAGCTCCTCCTTCCTATCTAAGATGTAGTTCTATTTGGCTGGGAGACAATAAAAAAACTGCTCTAATCATCTTGATAAGTGATTTGTGCCAGAAACTAGATGAGGGAAGGAAGACATTGCCAATTGACTTGCATTTCCTAGCAACTCTCTCCTACCCTTTACCATAGACTGCCTGCCAGGCTGGGGTTTAGGAGTCTTGTTTCACAATGGATTAAATCTTTTCCTATTAGATTAAGTCTAGAAGATGCTGCTGAAGGAATATTCTGCCAAAATGAGGCCACTGATCCTTGAAATTCCATCTATCTCCCACTGGTCTTTGGCGTTCACAAAAAAAGTGCTTAAAGAGATTCATTTGGAGATTGAGAAAAGTTTATTTCTGAAACTGTCTAAATTCCACAATGGGCTAGAATAGATGAAGAACTGAATCCAGATAAGACTATGGTGCTACTGGGAGAATGAAATCCTCAATTTGGGGATTAGGTACTGTCAATTTTTGTTAAGTTTGTTCTCATCCTAAAAGGGGCGTTGGTCTTACCTGACCTGCTCCTTCTCATTGGGTGAAGATAGCATCCAGGAAACGGGTTAACTTTGTCTCCTCGCTAATTGGACCGAGCCTGTTTTGAGTTGTGATGACCTTTATCGATGGTCCCCAGCTTTTGGTGAAGGTTGAGAAGATCCATTGGATCCAGTTCAGAATCTTGAACTACAGAATCTGGCCACAGGCAAGGTGAAGTCTTGGCTTTGAAGAGTACAAATTTAAATAGCAAGGGATGGAACAGCCCCGAGAAGTCCGGTTTGTCAGGCACTAAGCCCTCATCTTCAGAGAACTATCCCTGTTCTTCACCCTCCGAGACCATAGACTGGCTCTGCCTGGAAGAAACAGGGGGATTCTGACAAATCCCCTATCTGTTGGGATGTCTGTCCTTGACTTAACTGCAGGGAAATTCCTGAGGCTATTAAAGCAGCCCTCCTCTCTGCTGAAAGCCTGCAGTGATTCCCTGTTTCATAGCTTCTGCAATCAGGCATTGCATATTGGGAGGTAAATCAAGCTCAGGTGCCATCTCAGCTCTAAGACCTGCAGCAGTCGGTGTAAACATTGCTTCAGCAACCTAAGCCCTCCTGCTAGAAGCTTGCTCCCTTTCTCCAACTCTGCAAGGCAGATCCACCAGGGAGTTTAAGTACTCTTCATTGGTGAGAAGCACAAAGGAACTATGCTGTTATTCAAGCTCAGCAGCACCATCTGGTGACAGGCCACCTGAATAAGGTCTACCTGCGTGTCTGGTCTCACTGTGCTCCACTTGTGGAGGAAAATCTTGGCAGGCAATTTCGCATTCACATCTGGGCTGAGCCTCTTAGCACTGCCTGTCTGCTTCTTTTTGGCCCAAGTGTCGGAGAGGCAAATTACCTCTCTATGGCCTTCTGCCTCCTTTGCACATCTTTCTGTTCTGCTTTCGACAACGTGAGAGGTAACAGATTTCTTCCCAGGTTTGGCACTTCTGGTCCTTCCTTTGCAGAGTAGGTGCAAAAGTGTGACAGTTGACCTGGTCTGCACCATACTATCCATCATTTCAGGCACCTCCAATTGGGCCTTATCTGCCATTTTTCAAGTGGCTTGCAGGCAGCCTGACTCCCCAGGGAGCTCTCCTGCTGTTGCCAATATTGAGACGGTGATTAACCAGCTATCTTCTTTCTCCCAGTGATAAATCACTTTCCTGGGAACCTATGTCTATTTCAAGGCAATCTGGAACTGTTTGGGATTCTTGCACCTTTTTTACAAGGCTTGAGCTCACAGGCGGCTGTGCCTCTCTCCAAAGGCGCGGGTGGCTTCAGCTGCTTCCTGCCCCCCAGGCAGTACCATGCCGTTTTTTGGGGGGATGGTTTAAAAGGAGTGCAGGAGCTTCAATCTTGCTGCAAGCCGAGGGGTCTATTGGTGCAGAGCCAAGGCTCTTTTGAGCAACCCTGCAATCGGTCTGTTGCAGCCATTCAAATTATAGGAGCTTGAAGCTCCTGGCAGTGCTGGGCTTGTCAAGGCTCACTAACTGGAGAGGGATAGTTCCAAAGCCTTCTGATTAACCTTCTGAGCTCCTGGAACTCCTGGCTGCTTGGGCTCGACTGGAGCGCAAAGCTCCGATGGTCTTAGAGCCCCTGGGTAGCTGTATAGAATTACCACGTGCGCACTAACCCTGCAATCACCTTGTTACCTCGGAGCCCGCCAAACAGCCACGGCCTGAGTCAAAGCTCCAGCCGCCGAAAAGAACCTGGCTGCTCCACCAGCGACCAGCAGCCAGCCAAGCAATACTTCTCCAATCTGATGAACTAATTCTAACAATTAAAGTTGTAGAAGAAAACTTTCAAAGTGTCCGCCCTTGCTGAGGGACTGAGTCAAAAGCTGGGGACTATTGGTAGAGGAGGCGTGTCTTCACAACTCAAAACAGACTCAGTCCAATCAGCAAGGAGACAAACTTAACCCATTCCTGGATGCTATCTCCATCTGGAATGGAGAAGAACAGATCTGCAGTCTTAGATTACACTTGGATCCTCAGCTGAATTTAGAAAGGACATCTACATAGAAGATCAATTGTATTTGGTGCATCATGCAAATCTTTTCAACTAGATGGATGTTGTGATGACTATCCATAACTAGACTACATTCCAACTACTACAGTGTATATATGGCTGCAAAATGCCTCAAAGTTGCAGCAAATTTTAACACCTATGCTCCTAATATTTTTTTTCAGATTCGTTATAGCAAGTGATCATCAATGGACTCATCAGTATAATAGCAAAACATCCATAAAAAGAGATAAATATAAAACTACACAGATAACCCAGATTAAAACAATCTTGAAACTAACACAAACACAAGAAGGAAGAATCATGCATTTGCATACGAGAAATCAACAAACAGAAGAGGGTTTCTATCCATTTATCCCACACTATGGATGAAATTAGTTAGGAAAAAATGAAGTTACAGGTAGTCCAAGGCAGATACAAGCAGTAGTTATTCTGTTTAGAGATGGCAGAGATAGCAACAAGGCACTTGAACCCATGGAGACATCCATGAATACTTATTTCAATTTAAGAGATAACAATGTTAGAGTAGCAGCAATACATAAATAAATACGAGAAAGGGATTCTGAAACCAGCCTTTTTTTCTTGCCTTCCATTTTGCCAGCATTATATCTATCCAAGTGTTCCAAAGTTAAAATAAAGAAAATCTTGGCTACCTGGATTGTGTGCAGATGTTACACTGCATGTGTACATTTTTGGAGATTCTCAGTCATCCACGTCATCCAGTAGTTGTTCCAAAGGTGCTTTTTCAAGAGGCAACTGGACTTTCTGGTTTTTCTTTAAAGACGTTTCACTTCTCATCCAAGTAGATTCTTCAGCTCTGACTGCATGGTGGGGAATGGAAGGATTTGCAGACAGCTGATCATTTGCATTCTTTTTAGAGTCTCGTTGAGGCCACCCTGAAGATTTATCTGTGCCATTAGGGTCACCATAGTAGTGCAAATGGGTGTGGAGCTTCCTTAGAACTGTTCAAAGAATTGTGTGACCTTTGTCTTTTAAATGCAAATGAATCTTGTCCTGATGCGTTTGTCCTATGTTGTGCCACTCTTTTGAGAACAGTGAAGTCCACATTTTGGATAGAGAGGACTGCTGGTTTGAAAGAGGGGTCAAAATTGAACAGCCCTCTCTCAACCAAGGGGGAGGGATACAACATCATATATCTCCGGCCTATAACACAGTCCTTTCAACAGTTTCAAGAAGACTCCACACCCACAAGAGACCCTGACAACATAGATAAACCTCCAGACGGCCCCAAGGACTCTCTAAAAAAATGCAAATAAACAGTTGTCTGCAATGAGTATAAATCCTTCCATTCCCCACCACCTAGTCAGAAGCTTCTTGGATGAGAAGTGAAACATCTTCAAAGGAAAACAAGAAAATCCAGTTGCCTCTTGAAAAAGCACCTTTGGGACTGCATGTGTACAAAACTTTCCTCGTCAATCTTTTGATCTTGATATTCATAAGAAAATGGAGCAAGCACTTCTGCGACCCAGAATCCTCAGCTTGGAGCACAGAACAAGCTGCTGCGTTACAAATGATCATGTGATGCTAGAAAAAAAAATTCAGAGTGTCATTCATCCAGGGAAAACTCAGGAGAGAGATAAAAGAGCAATTCAGCTTACAACCGATTGGCGACGTTGCTCCACTGTTCTTTCATCATCTGAATCACTGTAATACTTGGAGTAAAGGTAAGGCTTGTGGATGTAAGCATGTCGTCCAGATTTTGTTTTTTTATCATTTGTCCCTCCTGCCTCTGATTTTGCTTTAATCTGGCTGCATTCATCTTCCTCTTCTAGATAAAAGTTGAGAACAAAATAGTGTGAGGAAATGCTCATTCTATAATTTAGATATAGGCTAAGATCAAAAGAACCAGATACTACCCCCAAGGTAGATGAAAACAATACAATACAAATCAAGATGAAACAAAAGCATACATTCAACCCTAACAACAAAATACTGAAATCTTTCAAATGACATTTCCATATACCTTAACAAACTGACTCTGTTCTTATGAACAAAGGACACTATGTTATAGTTTGCCTGATATCTATTAATTTTTTTTCCTGCAAATGCAGCTTCTGCTTTAAGATAAACTAAACATTGATTCAATAGCTGCCATAGGAACTGACATTGTGGAGAGAAAACTGAGAGAAAATGACTGTATAAAAGTCAACTCAACTGGCTTTCCTACCTATGACATGACTAGAACTCACAGCCTCCTGATTTCTAGCCCATTAAACCAAACTAGCTGTCAATCTATTGAACATGAGTTTTGCTAAATGAGAGCCCACTTATGGTTTGTGGTTAATACAGAAAACATCATATTAAATAATATATTTAGAAATATTATTATTTTCATTTATGTGGTATTTAAATATATGAGAATAGACAGATCCAGGCTACTTGTTAAGGCAAGATGTTTATACTTTGTCTTGCCAAGAAGAGTTTTCTCACCAATCTTTGCTTGGATTCTGTGCCCATGCAAGCATTTAAAATCACATTCAAGCTAATTTTAATCCATCGCAGGGACAGCCTCATGGAATGAAGAACTGTACTTATTTGGAGTTTTGTGATAAACTGCACTGAATGTACATAATATTCAATCATTCCTACTAATAGTACCACAAGTATACAAGTGAGTTGTATTTAAGGAAAAAACAAATTCATACTTCTATTCTTCTCATTAACCAAAGGTCAAGTTTACTTTACCATCAGAAACAATTTCTCCTTCTTCTGTGCTATCAGAAAGCATGTCTTCACTATCTTCTTCAAACGAGGAAAGGTCACTGGTATGCACAGAGCTAACAGTAATATCACTCAGTATGTCCACATCAGAATCTTCCAGCACTAGTTGAGAAAAAACAGAGAGAGATGACTTAAAATCTGATCCAGAATCCAAAACATCCCACAAGAAAGTAGAAACAGCCCCAATGCATGCCTGGCACTACCCACCTTTCAAAGTGCTGTTGAAGAAAATGACCTTTAGAAGTCTCTCTCTTCATTAGTCTGCAAAAGGTGTGCATGTATGTAAAAGGGTCTCAGTGCAGAAACTGAGCATCACTCATAATTTATTTATTATTTATTTTATTTTTTCGACTTATATACCGCCCCATCTCCTAGGACTCGGGGCGGTTTACAAAATT
>JANHFP010002721.1:91102-105111 GCA_032468135.1 Calamaria suluensis | reverse complement strand
GTGATGAGTGAGTGAGTGAGTCAGTCAGTCAGTCAGTCAGTCAGTCAGTGGTATTTCGCAAATATAGTGGTGGGGATCACATTTAGGTTGAATGTAGCAGCAGTTCTCAAGTGAAAATACAGGTGGAACTTGCTAGCTGGCTGCCTTATTCAGAGATCTTTCAAGCTTGTTCTGAGGCTGAAGAAAAATAACTTTATGATCAAAGCCCACTATATTTACAACATCTGCAGGATTTCTCAGTCATGTGATCACCATTACGGTCAGTACATCTTGACCTGTGTCTGACCTGCTTTTCTTTTCTTTTTCCTCCTTGTGGTACAGGAGACATTGGAGACAGGAGAGGAGAGATGAAAAAAAGCAACCACCCAGGTCAGGCACAGGAGAGTATATATCCAAATATATATAATATATCCAAACTTATGCCCAAATTATTGGAAATGCGGGCAGCAATAACGTACCTTCTTTCATATATGGTGGCTGTGCCCTGAATCAAAGAAGTATTGGGGGAAAATCCATAGCTGGATAGAGGAGGTATTAGCGTCTCAGGTTGAGCACACGCCAGAAATGTTTCTCTTAGGAATTATGAAAAGAAATTATGGGGAAAACAGTATATTTGATATTACACATGATAACAGCAGCAAGACTGACCTTTGCACAATCCTGGAGAAGCCCTAACATACCTTCGGAAGAACAAATAAACAAAAAACTACTGGACTGCGCTGAAATGGACAGGATGTCACTTGAATTGAAAGGGCGGATGAACTCGGACTTTTACAAAACATGGGACAACTGGTATAACTGGCTTGGAAAAAGAAATCATAGAAAATAAAGTGAAAAACAAACAACAGAAGTATTGTTAAAATTTATAGATAATAAAATTGTATTGTTAGAATATTATGTAAAAGCACAGCTATGCACAAAAATTGTACAAAAGCCGTTTTATTTTGTTGTAAAAATTTAAGAAAAATATTTTAAAAAACGCATTAATTATCTTCTTGCTAATTAGGCCAGCATTGGGGTGAGTTTTCTAAAAGATGCAGGAGTGCGAAAGGAAAGCACAGTTGCAGTCACATGATTTCCCATATAGGGAAAAAGTATTTATTTAATGACAAAATTGTGGGTCCCAATTGTGGTTGCTAAATGAGGACCACCTGCATTATAACAAGCAGGTCTTTATCACTGATTTCAGCAGCTTCCACAAATCTAATATTTGTTTTGACTTTACTCAAATATATAAATACTCATTCACACCTTGGTAGGGATAATAATTATATGAAAAGCTGGATTTTTGTTAAATCAATTGCAAATCTGAACTTTTGTGTCAATAAGATCCAGATTTCCATACAGTTTCTATTTTTAACAGAAACGGGTTGTAACCTTATAAGAAACAAACACATTAGCATTCACTGCAACAACTATTCCCTCAGGTTCCTTTATATCCGTACTTTTTAGAAGTAAATCCTATTGAACTCAATAAGTTTTCTAAACAACATATATACAAACAACTGGACACTGTATGCAGATCCTGCATATAAACATTTCATTGATAAAACATCTGCTTCATTTTATATGCTAATTGAACGTTTAGTTCATATTCTGTACAACATGTTAGAACTGAATTTAAATCAGCAGCGTCAATACTACATAGATGTTTATTACAGCTTCCTATTAAATCTCCAAGAAATGCAGAATGGTATATTGGATTTTTTTTTAAAAAAATGTAGTACAGGAATGACAACATTTTGTTGGCTTATTGTTTATACTTAAGTATCTTTATGCTTCCTGTAACATAACTATCAAATTATGTAACAAACCTTTCTTTGACATCTGTACTGTATTTCTTAACTAGAACGTATCTAATTTAAGAATTGGGAATGGAGCATGCAGCAATTTTCAATTTTAGGTAGAAAGTTTTTTTTAAAGTAAAGGTGATTTGGGAGCATGTTCCATATAAGCACAGAGAGAACTGCACTGAGAAAGATTCATATTTGAAAGATGTTAACATTTTTGAAAGAAATCCAGAAACCACTTATCGCTGCACCATATGTTTTCATTTTAATGCAAAAGAGTTTTTGGCAATGTTGGCATCTCCTCCAATTCTTCCCTTTGCATTCAACTTTTTTTATTTATTACCTGTGGCGGAAGTGAGGATCTATTTGCCAACTTTCCATTCCAGATGCTACATCTCACAGACCACATCTCATTCAGCACTCTCTTCTGAGCGGACAGCGCCAGGGATTGGCTATTAGTAAAATTAAATTAACTGCATTTAGTGTGGTAGATAAGAGGTATTATGCAATTTCAGAGGAACAGGTGAGGATTCTTTTATGGTTTGCAGCTCGGCAGCAGCTGCGGCGCTATCAGAATTTGCAGCATTTTCCTCCCTCCTTTAATGGAATTAAGGAAAAGGCTATTTTCTCAGGCATAAAAACCCCAAAACAAACAAAAACCCAAGTGGCAGAATCTGTTTTTTTTAAAGGCAACATTCGACTTTTACCCATACCCACTCGAATTATTTCCTCGGGCTACTTCTTTTACGACGAAAGCCCCAGAGGGCAATCCGTTAGTTTTGCTGTTGTTTTTGAAAGCTTAGATGCTGTAATACTAGAGTTGGCACATTCTCCTCAGTGACAGCAGCTGTCGCTATATGTGGTGTGTGTTGGCGATGCCCGAAGAAGAATAAATCTGTGTGTACAACCGAGGGGCTTGCACGGCTCATTGGCTCTGTGGCAGCGGTACCCTTTGTCGTCGCCGCCGCCGCCTTTGGCGTCGGAGAGCGGAATGGAGGCGCAAAATCAGGCGGGGTGTGGGAAAAGAAAGCGAGGGACAGGCGGGGCCGAAACAGAAGGTCTGCATATCGCCGCATGCATTAACTCACACCCGGCGGCTGAGACGCCTTCAGCTGCCGCTGTTCCCGCCTCGCTACAGCGCCCAACCAGCGTCGTCGAACTCCCCGCCTCCCCGCTTTTATAGCATGAGGGGGAGAAAAAACTGCCCCGAGAGCGCCATACCACCCCCACCCCCCTCGGGCTGAGTGAGGAGCAGGGAGCACAGAAGCAAAGTGGATTTACACGCCAGCTTTTCTCTAGTTCTCAGTCTCGGAGGAGGAGAAATAAATATATATATATATAGTGTGGTAGATAGTGTGGTTATTTATATATATATAAATAACCGGGGAGGGAAAGGGGGAAAGAATTTGCTCCGGAAGGATCTTTCTCCACCACCACTCCCTCCCTCAGGTTGTCGCCCGGGGATCGAACCGCCCTTGGGGATTGATTAAAGCAGCAAAAGAACCCCCGCAAGACACGGCGATCCGTGGAAGAGCCACGGCTGTCGCCCGACTTGGTTGAAAGGCAGGCTATAAGGAGACCCCCCCACCCCCACACGCAAGGACGCACGCGCGCGCGCGCTCTCTATCTCTCTCCCGGAGCCCGCCAGGGGCCAGCCGACTCGCAGCCGCCGAGCAAGTCCTCGGGCGAAATGAGGCAGCCGCTCGCCTCCCGAGGTTGACCCGCTGTGGCGGCGGCGGCTTTTCCTCCACCTCGGCGGGCGCTCCTTCGCGTCTTGCTGCTGCTGTTGTCAAAGGAGGGCGCCGGCGGTTAGGGCGCGAAGCCGGCTTGGAGGCAATGATGGGCGCGACGATGGAGCCGGCGCTGTAACTCTGCCCGCTGGGCTGGGCTCTTCTCCGGGGCTCCTTGGGCAGGAGAAAGGAGCGGCGGCGAGCTCTGCCCGACGATGCCTTTGTGCCATGCCGGCTCCTCGCTGAGGAGAAGGAGCGGCGCCCCAAGGCGGCGGCTGCCCGTCTGACCGACTGCGGCTCTACTTTGCGCGGCCGCCTCGCCTTTCTCCTCTCCTCTCCTCCGGGCCAACCTTTCTTGAACTTCCCGGGATGGCCGGTGGACGGGACCTAGGGGAGGCGACGCCGACAATGGGGCTTCTCTAACGCGGGGGCTCGGTCCTGGCTCCCGAGTGGGAAGGAGCGTTCCCGGAAGGCATCCAGCAAAAGGCCAGCAGGCTGGTGGCCCCCCCAAGGAGCCGGAGGATTTTGAAAGCCGGGGGTTGCGCGGGGAGGGACCTCCGAAGTTCAAGAGGGAAGGGGAGGAGGAGGAGGGGGGAGGAAAGAGAGGGAGCAGAAGGGAGGGGAAGGGTTAGGAAGGAAGGGGAAAGGTGAAGCGGAGTAGCCTCATTTCTCACCTCTGGCACACTGCAGGTGGGAGACTCTGGCTGCCCTCTTGGTCTTGGAGACCCTGGTCTCCCTCTTGGTATTATGTCTGCGCTCCGAAGGAAATTTGGGGACGACTATCAAGTAGTGACCACCTCCTCCAGTGGGTCAGGCTTCCACCAGCAGCAGGGCTCGGCCCACAAGAAAAAGCGCCAGAGGTTTGTGGACAAGAACGGCAGGTGTAACGTGCAGCATGGCAACCTGGGCAGCGAGACCAGCCGCTACCTCTCGGACTTGTTCACCACCTTGGTGGACCTCAAGTGGCGCTGGAACCTTTTCATCTTTATCCTCACCTACACTGTGGCCTGGCTTTTCATGGCCTCCATGTGGTGGGTCATCGCCTACCTGCGGGGTGACTTGAACAAAGCCCACGATGAGAAATATACCCCGTGTGTTGCCAACGTCTACAACTTCCCCTCCGCCTTCCTCTTCTTCATAGAGACAGAGGCTACTATTGGGTATGGCTACAGATACATTACAGACAAATGCCCGGAGGGCATCATCCTCTTTCTTTTCCAGTCCATCTTGGGCTCCATTGTGGATGCTTTTCTTATAGGCTGTATGTTTATCAAGATGTCCCAACCTAAAAAACGGGCGGAGACACTGATGTTTAGCGAACATGCTGCCATATCCATGAGGGATGGCAAACTCACCCTCATGTTCAGGGTGGGCAACCTTCGCAACAGCCACATGGTGTCTGCACAAATCCGCTGCAAACTTCTAAAAGTAAGTTCAAGCTTTCTTGCCTTCCGTTCTAATCATGTTTGACTATTCATCTTTTCTTCATTTTTGTTTTCCAGTTCAAAGGTGTCTGGTTCCATACCTTTCTTAACAGGATTTCACTTAAACTACATACAGCAAATGTTGTTCTAACTGCCACCATATTTTAAAGGTTTTTTAAAAAAAAAATATTAAAAGACTTGTTAGAAGACACAAGTTGAAGACGGAACATTACAAAATTCCATGACTGAGGCAGGGTGCAAGGACAAGTTTGATTTTCTTCCCTATATATATGTATTGAGAACTCTTAGCATATTTCTTGTGCTTGAGTTTATAGCTTCATAGTATTTGCATTGCTATTTCTTATGGCAGTGTCTCCCATGCTCATCTTTCTATGATTCATTTTTCCTTAATATGTTGCATTGCTTCTCCTCTATTTTCCTTTTTAAAATCATGAAAAAGGGAACTGCTGCATCTGTGGCTCAGTTCCCTTTTTCATTACAGTAGTAGCTCCTCAAACTGCTAATGAACTGAACTTAATTTTTTATGTGGTCTCAGCCTTTAAATTAAAACTTTCACCATTATTTCTGGTTTCTGAATTATAGTCTGAAGTACAATGCTTTTACCAGCATGAGTTGTCTTTTTAAATTCTTGATTAAATCACTTGTACTTATTTCTTTTTTGCAAAATTCTGTTTAACAGCACCTGTTCATCTCCTTTTGTAAATAAAAGTGAAAAGTCACTGCCTTCAATAGTATACAGATGGGTGATGTTTAAATGAACATGACTTTTTTTAAGCTTCAGTTATTCCATTGGAAATATTGATCAGGAAGTGTGTAGGCTTCAGTATGACTGAAATACTTAATTCTTTTAAGTTCTCTACATTACATACATTTCTTAAGGTTCAGTATAGGGATGTCACGACCTTATATTTCTTTCAAGAGCCGGTAAGTTTTAAGTTTAAACATTATTTTGACTGCCGTGCCATGATAAACTTGATTCTTAGCCCAAATGTGGTCAAATGGTATATTCTCCTGAGTGGCTATTATGTACTGTTTATTTAAAGTGCTGTTCAGATCTATTACTATCACCTGTTGAAAATTGTGTTATAGGTCATGGGTTTAAAAGTAAAATGTTTCAGCAAGGCCAGTTCATGTTTCAGCTTTGCTGAAACACAATGCTGTCTTATCTCCTGGTTGTGAGGACAACTCTGTGGGTTGACATGCTCCTCCTCCTTCCTGCTGATATATAGGAGATAAATTCTTCTCTTACTCTGAGACACCAGACTGTGTTTTGCAATTATGCCAGCTTCAAACTGCTTTAGACTATATATGGTTAATGTTAATGCTGGTGGATATGCTGCTGTGGAAAAAGTGTTTAAACTAACAAAATAAAATTGCATTGCAGTTTTATCATATAGATCATGTTTTCATGTTGTAGCATGAAAAATATATTGAGAGGGAACCTGGTATTTCCTCTTTCTTGTTATTACTGTTGTTTTTTTCTGATTTTTGAAGACCATTGTACTGGAAGATTCTTTTAATAAGCTAAAATACCATCTTATGAAGAGAAACTCCCTTAGAAATCATAAGAATTCTGGTTAAGACTTACTACATTGTTACTATTTTAAATTAGGGAAAATTCTTTGAATTTATTTACTTAATTAAGATTGTATTATATATTCAGCTAGGATGCCTGGTCCTTTTTTCATGAGTGAGATTCTTAGGAGTTTCATTTTCTGATAATTAACTGATTTCTAAAGGTGTTTAGTGACTTTTGGTGAATAATGATATAACACTGAGCTGGAAGTCATTAATTTACAATGTATTCTTTGTGATAAACAGTTGGTCAAGAACTCATACAGTTAGCAAAGTGTACCTTATATTTTTTTCTGAATAACAATAAATTATTATTTTGAGAAATTAAGGATATTTGTATTCCTCACTTATCTGTACTCAAATATCTTTAATGAATGATAGCATAAATCGCTTGTCACTTACAACAGAATGAAGTACATAAATTAATACATTCTGTTGACCTTTGTTTTACAATGTTTGCTTATAGAATAGATATTTTATTATACATTTTATATAAAGAAATCCCACTAATGGGCATAGTAGCGACCACCACTAATTTTATCAGTGCTTTTGATTTAAAATGACAACATAAATGATATGTGAAATATCCTTGTTAGTATTCATCTAGTGATTAGATTCTAATCTTTTCAAGGCACCAGTATATGCACCGTGAATGAGCTTTCTTTATTAGGTTATAAGAACTAATTATAAAAACAGATTGCAGTATTCATCCCATCCCTATGTTTAAATTAATTATTTTCCCCCAGATCAAATTTGCATTGTACATTAATTACTGTACTGGTTTATGCATTATAAAGTTGATCTTTTCTATAACTTTTGACATGTCTTTTACATGTGATTTATTTGATCAAGTAAATGAGGTAGCAAAGGTGATCAATTATATAGGAGAACATTGTACCCTACAGAACTCTAATATATATGCATCGTTTACATAGTATCACATTTAAATTCATCTTTTAAAAAGTCTCTGTGTGTTCTCTTATGCTGTTATGCAACCAAGAAAAGATACAGATTTAGTCGCAAAGCGTTATGAATGAGTAATGACATAATGTACTGCCTCTATTTTATATAAAGCAGTTAGAAAATCTAAAGTATAGTCCTTAACATGAAGCAGCATGTGCATAAAATGACTTGCTTGCTATTTGTGAATGTTGAATTACTTCTAATGTACTGTACACTAATTCATAAAAATAATTATAGATGATAATTGGGATAGCAAAGCTAATTTCATATTATGTGGCTGACTTTTGGCAAGAGGAAAGTCTGGATCTGAAAAAAATATGGTAAATTTATTCAGGGGGTGGGTGTGAGGCTTACCAAAAAGAACCAAGGAATTTGTGTACTGGTAGTCCTCTGCTTACAACAGTTCAGTTAGTGACCACTCAAAGTTACAGTAGCACTGAAAAAAGAGACTTATGAACATTTTTCATAGTTACAACCTTTGTAGCATCTCCATGATCACGTGATCAAAATTCAGATGCTTGTCATCTGAATTCATACTTGTGACCATTGCCGTGTCCCAAGGTTCATACTTGTGACCATTGCCGTGTCCCAAGGTCATTTGCAACCTTTTGACAAGCAAATTCAATGGGGAAGCCAGATGCACTTAACAATTGGGTTGCGAACTTATCAAGTGATTCACTTAACAACTGTAGCTAAGAAAGGTCGTAAGATAGGGCAAAACCCATCTCTCTCCATATATTTTTAAATAAGTAAACAAACACAAACAAACAAACAAATATATGGAGAGAGATAGGACAATGAGAATATTTTTTCCTTTAATTATAACACATTTCTGTTTTCTGAAGTTTGAATCCATTAAAAGCTGTGTCTAATAGTTTCAGCAACTTTTCATCTATAAAGGATACTGGGTAATTCTTATTCCAGGAGTAGATAACTTTGTCTTCTGGAGCTCAGAATGCAGATTTACAGCCTGCGTTGATGAGATATGGTTTAAGTTATCCTTCTAAAATTGTGATGCCCTCCAGATGTGTAGATTTTAGTTCTCAAGATTGTGAGCTATGGTCATGTTGACTAAGGAATTTTGGAAATGTGGGAATCATACAGTTTGAAGGTCCTCAAGTCTGAAAAGGCTAGTCTAGAACATTTATTTTATGAAAAACTGTGCTGTTCACCTTACTTATTGAGTTAGATATGTATTATGGTAACACAGCTGACATTCATTTCTTTTAAGCTTTAGTATTTACAGATTTTTTAAGAGAGAAACAAAGTACTGACCCGTGCCTTTAACGTCGTTAAGTACTAAAAACAATTCAGTATGGAAAAGACTAAATGAATAAAAAGAAAAGATTTTTCAGAACTAGCTAACATTACAAAATTAAGAGTTTTGAACTAATTTTAACATAATGTCTTCTATTTCTTGTTTTCCCCCCAAATTAAATAAATCTCTTGGTTAACAGTATCAATTTACAGATTAATAATAGATAGTAATTTCCAGGCTGTTATTCTTACTAAATAGTGATATCAGAAGCAATAAAACTAATCAAAATAAAGTAAGTATCAGAATGAATAGTGAAACACACTGTGATGACAAGTTATGATAAAATGTAGAGCAAATAAATTAATTCACCAGTCCTTTGACAAATTATCCATGATGATCTTACCTGTCTCAGCTGATAGTTGTGGTACTCAGCTGGTTTTTCTGAGTAAGGCAAGTTAATCTAATATATAATGTATGAAGGAATCATGGAACAATGTTTCACCCTGAAAAACTTCAGTGATAATTCATAGGTCACATTAAATAATTCACACATCCTATTTTTTAAATATAGTATTAAAATTGCTATTTTTCAGAAGTTTGTATAGTTAAAGAGACTTAAAAATGTAACAATTCTGTATATTTTGGAACAACTTCATATTCTGTTCCTCATAAGGAGAAAGGTACATTTTTCCCTCTAACTTCTGGCCAGTTATCAAAGGCCATTCTGCGGTATTCATTTCCTTTGAAATGCCGATTGAAACGAAAACAAATTAACAGCAGAATTCTATAGATGTCTCTAAAATCAATGCTGTATGTCTTAAGCATTTAAAAATACTTAATTTAAACATATGTAATAAAAGGCATATAAAAACCATGCTTGTACCTTATTCTGGTTGTTGATTTGAATTTTTTGCTATTGCTATTTTTTGTGCCTTCAAATCAGTATTGACTGACTGCCTGGATTAGTCCTTACATTTTTCCAATGTTTTTCAGAAGTGGTTTGCCATTGAATCCTTTCTAGGGTTGACAGCGCCTGACTTGCTCAAGGTCACCCAACTGGTTTCCTGCCTAAGGTGGAACTAGAACTCAAGAGTCTCCTGGTTTCTAGCCTGATGCCTCAGCCGCTATGCTAATCTGGGCTGTATTTGCTATAAGGCTATTAAATAACCTTTGAGGCTTTCTTTCCTAACAATAGCATACATGCCAATATTTAAAATTTTGATGTTTTAAATATAGGCCACAATATATTTAATATTCTGATAATATTTGGAGATTTATGCAGTTCCAAATTTCATATAATTTATTACAGCAGAGTTTTTCATTTGCAAAATGGCATAGAATAACATCCAGATTACAGGCCATTCCTGTCCTAAGCATAATTTCTAGGAGTTCTTATTGAAAGAACTAAGATCCAAATAAATATATTTATTCAGTATTGAAATCAATTTAATCAGTATTAAATTCATAAATCAGTATTATATTTAATTTAATACTGACCAATACATAAGTGTCTGGACATTTTAAAAGTTTATCCCACAATAAATAATTTAAACTTGTTTCTCTGTACATAATTTCTTTTTTATTACATTAAGTGAGTCCAATTAAAAATAACTATATTTTAGCAGAGGTTCATACACAATTGTCACTTTGGCAGTTATTTTTTAATTAATGCAGACTACAATATAGTTAGATATTAATGGATTAATCTTTAATAATCCCTGTCATTAATTTCAAGTGTTCTCTATTGTAGGCATGACTAAAGCTTCAGTCCTGTACTTATATACCTGGGCTTCTTACCCTTTTGAATAGATATATACATACCACCTATCCATTGCAAATGTAATTATTAAAATAACCAAATCTCTGCAATAAATGTTTCCCTATCTTTTTCTTGGAACAACTATGGTTTTGAGAGGGCATATCATGTGGTGGAAGAGAATATATTAATGAAGATTTTATGGAAGCTTCTTTGAGTAATATTGATATTAGTTCAGTTTTTGGATGCAATTTTCCATGCATATCTGTTCAGCCTTAATACTTTTTTTTTATTTTAAAGGCACGTAAGACTGCTTTTTTGTTCCTAATATCAGCCACTAAATCAGGAAAAAAAAAATAGCTTGCGAATCAGTTTGGAATCAAAGGGGATGCAGTTAGCCAAGCAGAATAAATTTCTTCTATTGCTATATCTTTGCCATCTACCCTTCTTTGGAATGCTAATGAGTAATCATTGTACTGTCAAACAAAAGCCTTGTATCTTTGAGTTAGTTTCATTAGGTGTTGAGACTTCTAAAATGATCCTATCCCACAGGCTTGGTTTAAGTAGGAAAAAAACAGTTTGTAGTCTTGTAGGCTGTATTTCCAAAGATATTAAGTTATTTACTGATCAAATAATTCCTCTTGTTTGTTTCGGACTCAGTTTCAGCTGTTAGGCCACATTGTATCATGGTAAGTTTTCACATTTTCACAGCTTGCTTCATGTGAGTTAAGAAGTAGAACTTAGCATTGTCACCCAATAGTTAAGATCTAGTTGTCAAGATTCCCAGACTAGGATATAGCTCTAAGTTACATAAATTTAGGTGTCTTAACTAGACTGCTGGGCTTAATTTAGGCAAAAATCTCTAAAACACCTGATTTTGTTATTGCAAAATAGGATGAAACCTTGCAAACCACAACTAGATTGTCCTCTGTAAGTGTGTACACTATATAGGCAGTTCTCTCTTCTGTC
Organism: Calamaria suluensis; assembly: GCA_032468135.1. Classification (NCBI taxonomy): domain Eukaryota; kingdom Metazoa; phylum Chordata; class Lepidosauria; order Squamata; family Calamariidae; genus Calamaria; species Calamaria suluensis. Next base: position 93,625 of record JANHFP010002721.1, on the reverse strand, counting down.
CATGACATTCTAGTCCAAGGGTCGGCAATCTTAAACACTCAAAGAGCCATTTGGACCCGTTTCCCACAGAAAAGAAAACACCGGGAGCCACAAAAAACCTTCCCATGCCGGACTGTTTCCTGAGCGGCCACAAAACTAGCATATGTAGTTGAATCAAATGTTACGTTTTTCTTCAGAAACTTTTTTTCCCTTTGATTTATCCATAGTTGACCTACTGGGGGTTGAAAAGTTCAATAAATTGTGTGGTGGCGGGTGTCGCACATTGGCGGTTGTGATACATATTTTGAGAGACAGGGAGCCGCAGCAGAGGGGTGAAAGAGCCACATGCGGCTCCAGAGCCGCAGTTTGCTGACCCCTGATCTTGCCAATAGTGTAGGTTTTTTCCCCCTCTTTCTCTTTCCCCTCTACTACACAGCCCAATATTATTTTAGAGAAGATATTATTATTCTCTCTCTCTCTCATCCGCTCATGAACATTATCTCTATGCTGGGTTTCATTCCATGCTATTTTATTTAGCGTATCAGTCTTGAAGAATTTCTATTGCTTAAGCATGGCAATTGGTAATCATATAGACAGAGCAAAAATCCCTATGTTTATTAGACTTCATGCTGGCACAGCTTCCTTTAGCCATTTGGTTCCTTCTGTGCTCAGTAACCTCCCTCACAGCAGAATCTTCCCGTAGCACAGTTGGCTAAAAGCCTTCTTGCAAAGTAGAAGGAGTCACGGTTATGCAAATTATTCAGTATGACAGATCTGCAGGAAGGTAGTCCCATAGGTTATCCTCAGAGCTATCGGTTTCCCAGTGGTAATGTACGGTTGTGAGAGTTGGACCACAAGGAAGGCTGAGTGCCGAAGAATTGCATGCTTTCGAACTGTGGTGTCTGAGGAAAAAAACCACCAGGAGACCAAATCAGTCAATCCTAAAAAATCAACCCTGACTGTTATTTGGAAGCAGGGGTGAAATCCAGCAGGTTTTGACAGGACTGGAGAACCGGTAGCAGAAATTTTGATTAGTTTGGAGAAGCGGTAAATACCACCTCTGGCTGGCCCTAGAGTGGGGTGGGAATGGAGATTTTGCAGTATCCTTTCCCTGCCACAGAACCGGTAGTAAAAAAAAAATTGGATTGCACCACTGTTTGGAGGGATAGATACTGAAGCTGGAGCTCAGATAATCTGGCCATCAAATGAGAAGGGGGGACTCATTGGAAAAGATCTGATGATGGGAAAGATTGAGGTCAAAAGGAGAAGGGCAGAAGATGAGATGTTTAGATAGCATCATCGACACAATGAACATGAATTTGGGCTAATTCCAGGAGACAGTGGAGGACGAGGGTGGTTAGTTGGTTGGTGCGCTATGGTCTATGGCAAGGGTCTCCAACCTTGGCAACTTTAAGACTTGTAGACTTCAACATCCAGAGTTCCTCAGCCAGCAAAGCTTAAAGTTGGAGACCCCTGCTCTATGGGGTCACAAAGAGTTGGATATGACTTAGCCATTGAACAACAACAAAGCCACATGATGTTTGCCTATGTGTCAATTAAAAAGGTAAAGGTTTCCCTCGGACATATGTGCTAGTCGTTTCTGACTCTAGGGGGCGGTGCTCATCTCCGTTTCAAAGCCGAACAGCCAGCACTGTCCAAATACGTTCCGTGGTCATCTGGCCAAAGGCACAGAGAACACTGTTCCCTTCCCACCAAAGCTGGTCCCTATTTTTTCTACTTGCATTTTTTATGTGCTTCCAAAACTGCTAGGTTGGCAGAAGCTGGAACAAGTAAGTAATGGGAGCTCACCCCATTACAGGGCACTAGGGATTTGAACTGCTGAACTGCTGACCTTCCGATCGACAAGCTCAGCTGTCTTACTTGCTGAGCTACTGTGTCCCTTACCAAGGTTTAAATCCTCAATTTCTTTCGTTCATGCCCAATTGGTGATAATCGTTTTTCTGCTGTACTTTTGCTGGTTCAGAACTTCGAAACAGCTATTATATAAACATCACCAAGGTCACTTCCAGCTCTGTTCTATATCCATTTATATAATGATCTTGCCTGGATTTACAACTTATAATAATGTAAGCTATTATAGTCCTCATAATAATAGGAAAAGTTTGTTTGATTATTTGATTATTGGTTGTTTTGTTTTTTTAGCACTGCAGCTGTACTTGTTTATATGCAGTAGCAACTTTCAAAGGGATAACTGCTTATATCAGGACGGGATTTGAGAATAGCAGCAATATCCAGAGATGTTTAATATTAGATAGTTTTTTTTAGCTTACGACTGTAATTGAGCCCCAAATTATCACAATAGGTCATGCCAATCATTAAGCAGGTCATCAGATGGCTGACTTGATTTTACAACATCTGTTACAATGGCCATCAAGCAAACCCATTGTGTGCAAAGAGTGTTTTTAAGTGTGTTAAAACACTAATAAGTATAGTATATATGGGGCTGGATGAATCAAAAATTGGAATTAAGATTGCTGGGAGAAATATCAACAACCTCAGATATGCAGATGATACAACTCTCAT